>AWOL01S0004666.1:361107-416384 GCA_000715115.1 Nicotiana otophora | reverse complement strand
GGCCCACGGATACTAGATTGGGATCGTCCATGGCATTAGGGTCAAATATACAATAAAATACAATTAAGAGTTTCGATGTTCACTCTTATATTGAAACAGGTCATGGTTGAAAATGCATATTGTCGCTTCTCAATTTATTTTAAGTCCACCAAACAATATAGAGAATCAGGTTCTCTATCAATTACCACAACAAATAACAGTAAATAAGAATACACAATATTTACGTAAAAAACTCCCTACTCACGATATTAAAAATCACGACCTACCCTAGTAGGATTTCAATTTTAATAACTAAGCAAACTTAAGATTACAACCTATTGCAATCTAGGATTAAACTCTTAATACCTCACCTCTTACAATAACTCTATTGTAAGCTCTTTGTAATAATTCTATTACAAAATCACACTCTTGACTAACCCTAGTCAAACAACCAAAAGTAATAATGGTTAAATAATGTCTTATTAAATGCTTCCAAAAAGCTGTGTAGGAATACAAGTAAATAACAAAGGACAAAGACACAACAAACTAAAGGACATAAGATATATTCAATGCTGAGATCTGGTCCTTTGTTTTGCAGCAGCTTTGTTCTTCAATGCACCTGAAGAAAGAGAGGCGACTGCACACTTGAGAGAATATATGTTTTTGTATCTGTAAGTGTTAGGTCAAAATCTTGTATCATGTTGTTTATATATGTGAGATCATGAGAGTAAATACAAGGGCGTTCCCGGTTTCTAGAAATTGCAACTGTGCTGCTGTACTGTTGCAAGTACAGTGCAACAGTTTTAACAACTGTAGAGTTGACTTGCGCGATGACCTGAGGACCTGATGCTATTTGTTCCCTTTGGAGTTCCCTTATTTGATTTTCTTGAGAATTAAACCTGACAACAAAGTATGTTGCAATGAACACAAGGGAACTTATTGTATCAGGTTCCTATATGGTTCTTGCATGAAGTTTGATAAATCATCAAAAAACCATACTCACATAACTTATCACATATACTTCATGGTTGCATCTATGAGATCAAATTTATGGAAATAAATGTAAGTTATTGTTATAAGTTTGACGTAATTCCTTCATAAATGTTACTCCACTTATTTCAATTTTATTGTGATACTATTCTTTTATTAATTTGTTACAAAAAAGAAAAACAAATTTTTATATTTGAAATAATTTAATTTTGTACTTCTCATTTTACCTTTAATGAGTTTTTATAGTCATATCACAAGTTTCAAAAATCATCATAGCTTTTTTAAAAATTCATGTTGAATCAAACTACTGCACACAAATTGAAACATAGGGGAGTAGTATTTCACACTCTCTATGGCTATCTGCAATCGGATTCTAGGTTGTAAGTTTTAGTGCTTCCTTTTTGAGAACAGTTTCAAATGTTTTGAATTTCCACTTTTCATTGCATAGACATTACAACACATTGATCACTCTGACGCAACCATGATCTCTCAAGGGTCCAAAATCACTTCAATAATAATTACCCATTGAGAACTCACTTTCGTGGTATACCTAAGTTTTAAAATTATATTATATATCTCAAAAATATTACACGCTATACCTCCATATATTCCAAAACATATCACGATATTCTACTTTGGAATACAATCCAAACCTAACTTACCATAATATTCTAATTTAGAATACAATATTCTAACTAAAAAGGCCATAGTATTTTAATTTGGAATATAATATTCAAACTAATGATACCACAATATTCCAATTGAAAATCCAAACATAGCTTACCATAATATTCTAATGAAAAATACAATATCCAAACTAAACATACCATAATATTCTAATAAAACATACTACAGTATTCTAATTTGGAATACAATATTCAAACCAAATATATTACAAAATAGTTTACCATAATATTCTAATGACGAATACAATATCCAAATTAAACATACCATAATATTCTAATAAAACATACTACATTATTCTAATTTGGAATACAATATTCAAACCAAATATATTACAATATTTTAATTTGAAATACAGTATCCGAACCAAACATACTACAACATTTAATTTGAAATATAGTATCCAAAGCAAATATGGCATAATCTTTCTAAACATGCTACAATATTCTAATTTGGAATACAATTCCAAATTAAATATATCACAATATTCTAATTTAGAATATACAGTATTATATTTTAGAATAAAGTAGGTATACATGGTAAAATAATTTTATAAAGTAGGTATATAGAGTAAAATAAATATTTTAATTGTATATGGTGTTAACTAATATTTTCAATGGGCATACCAAGTAGATTTCCCTAATAATTTAGCATGATTTCAACAACATAAAGAATCTAAATAATTGAGTTATTAGTTAATACTTTCATCGTTTCAAAAATATTGGCACATTTCAATATTTCCCTAATAAGAACCATTTAAATTCCTAGAAATGCTATGATAGGTTTGAGACTACAAGTTTTAAAAGTTTTACAGCCTCATAATTATTATGATTTATTTAAGACCACATATTGAAAAGTCTTTTTTTTTAATTAAAATTTATGTCAAGTCAAACTAAGACAATGTTTTTGAACAAGAAATTACCTAAAATGGTACTTCCACTTGTAACTTTTTGCAAATCCCATCCGAAGCTCAAAAGTAAGCAAAAGCAGAGATATGAATAGTTCTTGAACTTGCCATGTTCTTGATAGCAAAAGATACTTCTTGGAAGTACACAGAGTCTGCATTAAATCAGGTCAAACCTCGATCCCACAAATATAGACTAATGTCAGATGTTTCGAAAGGCCAAGAAAAAGAGGAATAAGATGGTGCTTCACAAGGGACAAGATGTTCGAAAGTTGCTGAATCTCCATTGATCTTAGCGACAAAATCAAGTTGCACAGAGGTTATAGAAGGCATACAAAAATATATACTCAAGCTATAGAGTATGTGTGAGGCAAGTGCTAGTATGCCATTTGTGTTTGCCTCTTTATGAGGTTGTTTACTCGATATTTTGTACTCTCTTTATATAGTGGATTGCTCATCTCTGGTAGTGGACGTACGTCAATTGACCAAACCATATTAAATATTTGTCTCTCTTGATATATTTCTCTTTTGTTATCTGATTTATCGTCATTCATAATTTACTTTGCTTGCTTCCAAATGATACATGTCGACCCTAAAAAGTGGTATCGGAGCGAGGTTCAAGACAGGTCTAACTAGGTGAGTTTAGTTCTAGTCATAACCTATTTCACGGTAACCCTAATTCTTGTCAGAGAAATTTGGAAATGCGACCTATTGAAGGTTATGTGAAGAAGGTGGATCAAGTTTATTTTGTCAAAAAGTTCAGGTCAAGGGGAGAATTGTTAGGTGTTTGTCCTGATTTTCTTACCATATTTGATTTTTATATTCCTTAAAGGAAGGGCAATATATTTACTATAATTGATATTACTTTTTATGGAAAGAAAAAAAATATGATTTTTTCATATTTGGTTAGTTATTTTTCTTGGAGGAGAATGTTTTGGACTTCTATAAATTGAAGATCACTCCTTCTCATTCAGGGTCATCCACAATATAGTCTTAAGGCGTTTGAGAGTCTTGTTTAGGGAAAAGATTTATGAAACAGGTGTTTGCATGCCACTTGTGTGTGCCTCTTTATGAGATTATTCTTTCGATATTTTGTACTTTCTTTTATATAGTGAATTGCTCATCTCCGCCTTTGGACGTAGGTCAATTGATCAAACCACATTAAATATTTATATCTCTTTTGGTAAATTTCTATTTTATTGTATAATTTATCGTCGTTCAAGGTTTGTTTTGCTAGTTTTCACATGACACATGATTATTTCGATCTAAACAATATGTTCAGTGAAGGTCATAACATTTAGCATGTGGTAATCAAGTATCGCCAGCTGCATATTTTTGACATAATTGTGAACATGGAATGCCAAAAGGAGGCTCAAAGAATAATCACCCACCAAGGAATTTCTATATTACACATGGTTGGTGTGAAAAATGATAGTGAAATTGCAGATACGAGAAGCCCTGCTCTGCTATTGCAAGAGAATTTTCTCATGCTTAAGTTAAACTCAATACTTAATTCCTTCTCATAAGTTGTTCTTGTTTATGCAATTTTTATCTGCTCTAATATCATGTTAAATTGCATGAATTGTTAATATTTTATACTTCAATACCACACAAGAGGGAGAGTGATTTGTGTGGTACTCAATTTTCGTAAGCACTGATTTATTGAAGGACATGGTTCTTCAGTGGGTTCCTTATACTATAGTTTCAGAATAAAGTAATGCAGAAAGTAAAGAATACAGTGATTTTTATGTGAAAACATACCCGACTCAAAAGGTGCAAAAATCACGACCTACTACCCAGTAGAATTATTTCAAACACATCATTAATCTCTAAGCCAAAATAAAGTTTACAAAACTCTTACAAACCCAAGGATTAAACTTTAACCTTTATAGCAACACACTGGAGGCTGTTGCAACTACTTCAAGCTAATTCTAACTTGAATATAACAACTCAAGTACTAGTACAATTACTTCTAATGAAATCTGAAAGTATAACTAAAAATGCCTACTACACTTTGAACTAAAAATAAAGATAGATACATAAAACTCTTTATGGAACTAGTTCATCAATCTGGTTCATGTAACTTCAGAATCACACTCTAAAATCTCATAGAATTGCTCAAAAATGCCTTGCTATTTTGCTCTCAATTCGTGCTTAAATTTAGTATGTATGCGTAGTGCGTACCTGTAACAAATAACAACACTTGATATACATGGAGTTAGTAAATAAAACATAACTAGAAATCTATTGCTTTACTCTTCCTGGGTGAAAAAGTTCTAGTTAGTTTTAACCTCTAACTCTTTCCTTATATTGGATTAAGTTCTCTTCAAGTAAGTAGTTATGCTCCTTTTCATATATGCAATCTTTTTGTTCAGGTTTATTAGAAATAAATCACCTATATTTATCCCTTCTATGTGCATGCCTTTTGCTTGATCCTAACTGTGATCTGCGTACATTATATATGAATATGGTTCATGCATTTGTTCCTTTGTCAGATCATCAAAACATACAATGCTTACGTCAATAAGTTTTTCCTTTTTGATAATGACAAGCTTCGTGCTTTTCAGACTCATAGAATTCGTTTCAACTCAGCTCAACATCAAACACAAAATAAGAAAAAAATTTATTTAAAACCACAAATCATCAAAGACCAGGTTCATTAGGATATAAACATTATAGTTCTAATGAAAGCACAACCTACCTTCCCCTTTTTGCATTATCTAAAAGTTACATAATTAAGTTAAGTAACTAGATTTTAGTAAATATTACTCATGGCCACTTGGCCAACTGCAAATGCAATCATGGATTCAAATATCTCTATCTTTAATCTAAGGATATTAGCCATCTAAGAATTTCAATATCAAACTTTTTTAGCAAAATAATGATTGTCATTAATAGATAGCATCCTACTAAAAAGCATAAAGATAAATAAGCACAAAAGAATCATGACAAAATGCAAAAACAGAAAAATCACACTTGGTCTTAAAAATGACTCGTTACTACTAGCTAGGAAGGGTTCAAGATTGGGAAGGACCAGGTTATTGGTTCTTGGATTGAAGCAGTTTAAGAATATCTTGATGAATTCCATTATTATTCTCCTTCTCTTTTGCCAACTCAACCTTGAGAGAATCCCTCCCTGCTTCTACATCAGCAAGCCTGCCCTTCAACATCTTAGTCTCAGCATCCTTCACCTTGCTCTCTTGCTCCAACGCCCTAACCCTGTTAATTTTCGTTACCCTCTTAGATGAACCAAGTTCTTTAGGGACAACCTAGACTTGATAGTCATAATCTGTTAACGTCTCACTCCAAAGTAATCCCTGCTATTACAAAAATTCCATTTCTTGAGAGGGACCTTGAAATATTCAAACATATAGTCAGGATGAAGCTATAAGGAAAGACATGGCTCTTGGTCTTATAAACCACCTTATTACTAAGATGGATCATAAAGCTTAGCCAATTGATTTACTTTCCATTGTCCAACAATTCCATAAAGACCAAGTCCATAAAGTGTTTCTGATGCCTCCTTTTATGCCTAGGAAGAACCACCTTGTTCATGAACTCAAAGAGAACATTGTGAAAAGGCTTCATTTCACGCTTATACACTGCTCTAGGTTGTTATTCCTTTTCATCATTCGCAAACGTTTTGGTAATAGACAAAGAGGTAGGAAGGTCATCTAGACTAGGCCACTTTAGTTTGGTGTAATCACTATACCTTAGGTATATGTAAGATGTCCCCAAGGTCTTTGTCATCAAGTCTAATCCTAATTCCTTTGACTTCACCGGTCACTCTCCCCTCATTCACCTCACAATTCACAAAGAACTCAACTATTTCTTCCTTGGACAATCTTCCTTCAATCTGAAGAACTAGTCCTTCCAACCCCAGATCTCCATCTTCTCCAATAACTGGATCATTCCTTCTTCCCCCATATCTCGAAGAATTCTCCTCTTCAGAATAGTTCTTTTCTGGAACCTCAAGTTCTTATCCTCCTTATCATTAGTTTCTTTTTCACTCTTGTCTTTTACTACTTTAGCCTTTTTGCCCTTTTTGGCAGACTTAGTTCTTTCCGACACAGTTAAGCCCTCTGTGTCAGCCTCTGCTTCTTGAGATTTCTTTTGAGAAGTCTTTCTCTTTTTTCCACTAGGTTCATGTACTTCCACATCCTTATATTCATATTCAAGTTTAGGTTTAAGCTCCTAAATGTGAACCATTTCACTCGACTCACCATCCTTCTTCTTTCCTTTTAAAGCAGCTTTCTTAGCACTCTCAGCTAAGACCTTACTTAGATTGACCTCACTCTGCTTCTTCTGGATCTTTATAGTTCTTCCTCTTGTTAGAGGAGTTTCTAGGGATAGAAAGAGTAGCCTTTCTCTTAGTGCCTCTCATACCCTTTCCAGGAGTCTTTCCACTTGTACCCCTATTCTTCTTAGGATTGTAACTATCTGACACCATTAGCAACAGATCATGAAGGGGGCTCTCGTGTGTTTTAACAAGTCAAACTTAGTTAACTCTTTCAATCTAAAGTTTCAAACATGAAATTCATTCTTTTAAATCATTTCCGAATCACCTGAAAAACCAAGACAGACAATTCACATACGTCATAATACATCATACGAAGCTACTCAGGACTTCAAATATCAAGAAGGAATACAAACGCTCAAAATGACCGGTCGAGTCTTTCCATTCTCCCCCACTTAAACATACATTCGTCCTCGAATGTGCCAAGAGTTGTTCCAAAAGCCATCAAACCGCCGTGTATCCTTACCATGCACATACCCGGGGGTGATCCCACGTCACCCTAATTCATATAAGCCTGACAACATCACCATACTGAAGATCCTTAATCCAACCTTAGCCCATAAACCTTGGAACCCAATTTCCAACATCCAGAATTCCCTACAAGATCCGAATCTCACATGCACACACTGAATAAGTCTGAACAAGCTGTATCAAGCCATAACGATAGCCTAAGATGCAATCACATTATATACCACAGAACTCAAATATTCATAGCAATAATTTTCGACTACAATAACTATCGAAGCAAACCCGGTACCGGTAATAAACCTCATATCAAATAAAATCTCGTTCTAGAACCTTCGTACACTGCCAATGATGAAAGCAGCAAGCAGAAACTCATAACCACTTATCAGATCAACAAGTCATGGAGATTCCTCTTCTTTGACAAGAACTATAGCCAATTTCTAAGACGATCAACGATATTATCCTTCAAAATATACCGCAAACAAATTCGATAGCACCCATCCTAGGTCCGATGACCTCATCTCATCACGCAACCACTCTAATGACATGCCATATCAATACAACATAAAACCACAACCCACGCGATCCGTGCACTAATAAGCAACAACCTAAATGTACTGAATAATGGAAAATGACTCAAACAAAAGAACAATCCCGCAAGTTCAACAAGTACCACCACAACCGCAATGCTACAAACCAATCTTACATAGTAGAGCCAAGACATACGAATATAACTCAAAGGATCATATCCCGACATAACCCAGCTGCAATGCCTGACCCCATCCAAACACGGGTCCATATGAAATACCTCAAGCCATCATGCTCAAAATCAACAACTACACACAATTCGACATCAAATACATGAAGCGTTGTGACCATAACCATGGAGAAGCAAATAGCACAATATACCATAGTCCGGAGAGAACATAACCAAAGCGCAATCAACCATTCGACACCCCAATAACCATCTTGCTAAAATCTCGCTACAAGACCCAAACAGAACCGTACCATGTGTGCTTATAACTAACAAATCATAACCCCTCGTAGCATAGAGGAGTAACACATAGGTCATATCTTAACACAAATAAGCTCAACTCTAACGGAATGACACATTCCCTAACAATATCAGTACGGAGTCGACCAATCCGACCCAGTGTAGAATACACATCCTCGTTGGGCCTACCAATGGGCCCCAAATCAACTTTGGTCATCCACAAATAGATAAATAATCCTCCGAAAGTCCACAATGACCTAACCATAACATATACTATCACCTGGCTAGTTTTGGCCATATCTTCACAATCCATAACCACGAAACAATCTACTTTTGAGAACTCCTGGTCTCCAAATCCATAAAACACATGAATCACCATATCTGATCCCAACTCTACTGCCCAAATGTCTAACACATCTCTCATACATGATCATCCCACGAGGAATACACCTATAATTCTTCCGTGCCACATAGCAAAATCTAAATATCAACAGTAGATCAACCAGGCGAGTACCACAATACCAATGAAGCATCCGTAAGTCAACACTCAGTGCACCTTCTGAAATGTACGCTCTCCTCAGGCAATACTAAGTAGTAATATCATTCATCTAGTCATCTGAAACCGCCTATGTTGTCTAAGAATTCATGCCCTTCCCTTCAAAACTAAATCGTAACCTTGCATATGCAAATTTTAATCCCACACAACATACCACATCTATCATGAATATGAAAAGTACGAGAGTCTCATAATCAACTCTGAGTCATAAGCAAACTACATACTAAATTAGCAAGGAACCTTCCATTTGATCTTATCTAGGAGAAAATCACAACACGCAACATGCTCCTCAGGCCAGCAGGAAATATACACTTCGAACCGTGGTAGAAACCATTGAGAACACTTTGAGATCCATTTGCACATAACCCAGCTATCAGAACCAAATCCCTCTAACTCAACCAAGCCACGGGGCTCGCCAAACCCCAAGGGCATTGCTACGAAACACCTGTAGAGACTCACCACATCATAAGTACCCAAAGAACCGATCATATCCATTACCGTGCTTATCCAACCTATTACCAAGTTGTCCTATTTCTCTGAGTTCCTTCTGAATTACCCTCAAATGTACACTTCCCTTGCCAGAACACCACGATACTTAACCGAAACTCACCTCACGAGATCCTAGCATAAAACTACACCACTATAAGGCCCATAAGCTGTTGTATTCCCTCTTAAGCACCCCAAAAGTACCACAACCGAGACACCCACTATAAAGAGACCTTATGTGAATCTAAAGCCATTTCCTTCACCTTCCTGATACTGAAATTTAGAATCCTTAATGATATAGAAATACTGCAAGTCCCGACACCATCCAATGCAAATCTCAGATTCTAGCCATATATAAGTCCGAAAATTCTCAATTGCCACATATAAATCTTGAATCCATTAGAATCTTCTCGAGAGTTATCCACTCTCCTCAAATCTCAATTACAACGCCTAAATGGGCCGAACGACCTGTTCCCCATTAGCACAACAATATTTAAAGAAGTAACCCCTCCTTAATGCAACTGAACAAAGTCCTGCTCTATGCGCACTACGTCTTTCACAATAACAACTCAATCATTCCATGATCCCCATATACCCATAAAGTGTGACATAACCCGCATCCAGAAATTCCTTTGCTTGAGTCATCCTCGATCTCAACCTCTGCAAGTCACATCTGATTCACAAGTATGCCTCAAACCGAAACCAGCACAACACATAACCATGTAATCAAATCGGTGATAGCAGACTCCCCCACTTAGCTCAAAGCCATGGAATAAAACATCTGATAACTCGTAATACCCATACTCTATTACTACCATAACCCTGCAGCAAATTTTAATTCAATCCTTCATAAGATCATGTAACACAAACCATCTAATACCTCAAATAATCTATAAATCTAGCATTCATCCTCATGACGGTTAGGTCAACTATTACAACTGATCCAACTCAAATCGCACAAATATGACCCACTGATAGGAAAAGAAGCCTCCACATAACATCATAAGGATCACACATCTGTAAATAACCCCGTAGGTGATAACCTACCTGCTTAGTCTCAAACTAACATCTCTCTGTACCTTTTATTAGCCACGACTAATACACAGTCCCTTAATCTTCCCGAGTCTGAACTCATCAACAAGATATGAAAATCTACTTCGTTCTGCAAATGAACAACATGAAAGATTCCACATTACGATCATAACTCGAGAATATACAACATATTAGGATAGAAATAAAGCACCCAATAGTCCTTTTATATCTCAAGCAAACTCTTCTCATCACATCAAACCATCTGAACACTTCTCGCAGTCGCATCATACTTCATCACATATCCATCCAACCTCTCATCGAGCAACAAATTCCACTCATAGGGACACTGCCGGAGATATAAGTCCAAAAGCATATACTCACACAATTGAAACTACCAAGCCTAAGCTGCGGTCTAAACCCGGCCTCAAGTCCTCCAGACTGGCCCATCACCAAAACACAGAAAACATATCTTGCACTTCATCCATGGGATCTACAAGCCGTCGATACACCACTGATACCGAGCGCTCACGTGCACATATGAATGCGTGGAAGGAATTCAAAGAGTTATGCTTCAAGCTGAATCAATACCGCACGATAGGGAAATAAAGAGGGGAAGTTTATCCTAAATGCCCTGTAGCCTCTTAAAGATAGGTATGGACGTCATCATACCCATCCACAAGACTCTATTAGATACTTGCTAATGACTTGTAGAACGTATGAACCTAGGGCTCTGATACCAACTTGTCAAGATCCCATAATACAACTAGTCGTGATGGCACCTAACCCAACCCACTAGGTAAGCCAATTAACAACTATCCAATTTAATGAGATTGATTAAGAGAAAATTTTTAATAAAACTGCTTTTGCACAAAAATTTTCTAAGGACTGGTAGTACAAATCATGAGCTTCTAAGATTAGATTTTTACAAAACTGAATTGAAATAAGTACAACATCTGTTTGAAATATAATTGAACAGTGTTCGAGTCTAATACTACCAAGGACAAGTGATAGCCATAACTGGAATGCAGGTGTATCTTCAAATCCAGCTCCCGCCGTACGTAGCAACATCAACATCCAACATCTGCATGCAAGGTGTAGAAGTGTAGTATGAGTACAACCGACCCCATGTACTCAATAAGTAACAAACCTAGCCTTAGGTTGAAAGTAGTGACGAGCTGGAACAAAGGTCGGGCCCCAACACCAATAGCCAACCATAGTTCATGATAAAATAATCAAAGTGCTAAGAGAAGTAACTCAGAGATCAAAATGCTCAGCTCGTTCACAATTCCGAAAAAATAGGCATGGTTTTCAAGTATATTAGTTAAAGTCCAAATCATTTACCGAAATCACCAAAATATGAATAAGTTTGTAAAACTGTGATATTTCTCAAAATCGTTTCAGCAGGTAAATGTTTCATTATCAAATGGCATGAGGAAAACACATCTCTATGCCTACATGTCAATGAGTATGAGAAGTCATGAATGACGTGATACCGTACAACATGAGGAAAATGCATCTGTATGCCTGTATGTCAAGTGTGCATGTCGAGCGCAATACAACACAGTGAATAAACCATATGCATATTCTCAGAGTATCAATTTATTCAGTCCTACGAATCACTCAGTCCTCATAGTCACTCAGTCCTCCCAATCACTCGGTACTTGCTTTCGGCACTCGCACTCAGTAGGTACCTACGCTCACTGTGGGTGTGCAAACTCCAGAGGAGCTTCTTTAGCCCAAGCGCTATAATGAGCCAATCATGGCATTAATCAATAAAACATGCTTCGGTGTGCAGCCCGATCCCATAAACATCCTCACAATCCGGCCCTCGGCCTCACTCAGTCATCAATCTTTCTAGTCTCTCGGGCTCACAAGAATTATGATAAACAGCCAAAACAAAGATGATATGATGTATCACTAAATGGCAACAGAGACTGAGATATGATATGCAAATAATAACTGTAACTGAGTGCATGATTTCAAATTAAGCAAATACTTCAATATGTAGTGCGACCTCTATGGGTCCCAACAGTACCAATATATATCCTAAGCATGATTCCTAATATGATTTGCAGCTCGATTACTCTAGCACGTAGAGATTTCATAGATACAAATAAAATTAGGTAACTACACAGCACCACAGAAATAATCGAGTCACAATTCAGAAGGTGTACACCCACACGCCCTTCACCTAGCATATGCGTCACCTCCACACCAAACACATATTACGTATATTGAGGGGTTCATACCCTCAGCACCAAGTTTAAAAGTGTTACTTATCTCGAACAAGCCGAATCCAATACCGAGCAAGCCAAACGATGCTCCAAAAATGCCATCCCGAGCGTATTGACCTCCGAACGGCTCGAAACTAGCCAAAAGCAACTCAAATACATCAAATAAAGCCTAAGGAAACAATTCCAATTCATAAAGGTTGAATCTTTACTCAAAAGCCCAAAATCAACCAAAACGTCAAATCCGGGCCCGCACCTCGGAAAACGACAAAACTCATAAAATCCGACAACCCATTCAATTTCGAGTCCAACCATACTAGTTTCACTCAAATCCGACTCTAAATCAATGTTCAAAACCCGCAAATTCGCTTTATTAAGTTTTAGACAAAATCCCCTAATTTCCTCTTTACAATTCATCAACCAATTGCCAGAAATGAAGATAGATTCACGAAATATAATCAAAACAAAGTATAGAACACTTACCCCAATCCTTGTGATGAAATTAGCCTCTAAAATCGCACAAATACGAGCCCCAAAGCTCAAAATATGATAAAAGAACCAAAACCTCGATTTTTTATAGCTTCTGCGCAACAGTTTCGCATTTGCAAACAACCTTCTGCTCCTGCGGAATCACATGTGCGACCCAGCCTTCGCTTCAGTGAATAGGCCTAAACTCAGCAGCCCCTACTTCTGCGATCATCACCCCACTTCTGCAGTCGCGCTTCTGCGCCCAAATGCCGCACCTGCGGACTTTGCTCCAAGACCAGGACTCCACTTCTGCGCCAAAAATCAGGCTTCTGCGCGCACACAGGTGTGCTTCCTACTTCGCTTCTGCGATGGTTCCACAACCTAGACTTCTTCGCAGATGCTCCAATTCCTTCACTTCAGCGGCCACCACACCTGCAAAAAACCAATCGCAGGTGCATAACACCAGAACCAGCTCCTCTTCAGCAATTCAACATGAAACGGAAATGATCCGAACCTCATCCGAAACTCATCTGGGCCACTCGGGACCCCATGAAAATATACCAACAAGTGCCATAACATAACATTGACCTACTCGAGGCCTCAAATCATAGTTAACAATATCGAAACGACGAATCACATCTTAATTCGAACTTAAATGAACTTTGAGCTTTCAACTTCCAAAGCTTGCACCGAAACATATCAAATTAACCCGGAATGAACCCATATTTTGCACACAAGTCCCAAATGGACATAACAAAGCTATTCCAATTCTCGGAACCACAATCCAAATCTGATATTCACAAAGTCAACTCTCGGTCAAACTTATGAATTTTCCAATCCTTCAAATTTCCAATTTTTGTCAATTAGTGCCGAATCCTTCTCGAAATATCCAAATGCAAATCCGGGCATACGACCGAGTCCAAAGGCACCCACCGAACCTAACGGAACCATCAAAACTCCGTTCTGGGGTTAAATTTACAAAAGTCAAACTTAGTCAACTTTTCCAACTTAAAGCTTCAAACATAAAATTCATTCTTCCAAATCAATTCCGAAATACCTGAAAAATAAAAACAGACAATTCACACAAGTCATAATACATCTTACGAAGCTACTTAGGACTTCAAATACAAAGAACAAATGCAAATACTCAACACGACTGATCGGGTCGTTACAAGTATAATTCATCATTTCGATATTGTTATGTATAAGTTGAGGCCTCGAGTAGGTTCGTCTTATGTTATGGGACTTGTTGGTATATTTGAATGGGGTCCCGAGTAGCTCGGGTGAGTTACGGACGTGTCTCAGACCATTTTCCATTCATATGTTGTGGCTGGCAATTGCTGGTACTGATATTGCGCACCCGCAGTTGATTTTGCGCAGGTGCGGTAGTCGCAGAAGCGGAGAGGTGATCTCACCTACGAAAGGAGCTGAGTTTGAGAGGAGTCACAGATGCGAAGCTTGAGGCGCATCTACGGTCGTGCAGAAGCAATGTCCATGGGCCCATAAGCAAGATTGAGCGCAAAAGAGAGATTTTGAACTGCACATACGTGTGCACAGAAGCGGGGAAAGTCACATAGGTACGGAAGGCTTGTCTTCAGAGAGGCTTCGTAGAAATGGAGGTCGCAGATGCGACAATGTGACTGCATAAGCGGGATTTGCTGGGCAGAAGCTATAAAATTGTGGTTTTTTGTTCGTTTATCATATTTTGAGATTTGGTGCTCAGATTGAGGTGCTTGTTGAAGCAATTTTCATCACGTGGATTGGGGTAAGTGTCCTACACTCGGTTTTGATTATATTTTGCGAATCTGTCTTAATTCTTGGCAATTGGTTGATGATTTCAAAAGAGAGATTGTTTTTTTTTCTAAAATGTTATAAAGAGAATTTTTACGTTTTGAACATCGATTCGGAGACAGATTTGAGTAAAACTAGTACGGTTGGACTTGCAATTGAATGGGTTGTCGGATTTTATGAGTTTTGTCGGGTTCCGAAGTGCGGGCGCATGTTTAATATTTTGGTTGACTTTGGGATTTTGATTAAAGATTCGACCTTTATCATTTGAAATTATTTTCTTGGGCTTCATTTGAAGCATTTGAGTTGCTTTTGGCTAGTTTCGAGTAGTCCGGAGGCCGGTACGAGTGAGACCGAAATTTGTGAGCATCATTTGGCTTGATCGGTATTGGTTTTGGCTTATTCAAGGTAGGTAACACTTCTAAACTTGGTGCTGAGGGTATGAAACCCCAAATTACGTGTTATGTGATTGATGTTGAGGTGACACACATGCTAGGTGACGGGCGTGTGGGCATGCTCTATGTGAATTGTAATTTAGTCGATTCCATGGAACTATGTAGCCATCTCATATGAACAATTTTAGTGTACATTATGTATTAGAGCACTTGAGCTGTAATTTATGATAGAAATCATGTTTAGGCTATATGCTGGTGGGACCCACAATGGTCGTTCTTCGTCGTTGAGTTATTTGCTTAATTGCAATTATATACTCAGTCGCATTCATCATTTCATATCATATCTTAGTCTCTTTATTTTATATTGTCACATCTCGTACCATTGATTCAGGCTACTTAGTATGAGCGTTGTGAGCCCGATAGACTGGAGAGATTGGTGATTGAGTTAGGGCCTGAGTGCCATGTTTTGAGTGATATATATATATATATATATATATATATACGGATCGGGTTGCAAACCGCAACAAGCCTTTTAACTATATATATATGGATCGGGTTGTACGCCGCAATAAGCCTTATGGCTATATATATGTGAATCGGGTTGCATGCCACAACAAGCATTATGGCTATATATATGTGGATCGGGTTTCACGCCGCAACATGACTTATGGCTATATGTGGATCGGGCTGCACGCCGAAACATGTATTGTATAGTGCTGAGTGACTGAGTGTTCTGAGTATTGAGCATGGTGAGGGAGAATACGAGATAGTGAGATTGAGTACCCTGAGAGTGCGAGTACATGAGTTCATCATTGAGATATATTGCATTTGACATGCGTACTTGAGATACATGCATAAAGATGCATTCCCTTCTGCTACTCGGTTTTTGTGATGTTCATGATTTCACCTGTATATTGACATGTAGGCATAGAGATGTATTTTGCTCATGCTATCTGAAAATGAAATATCTTATTTATTGTTGAAAGTTTTTTTGGAGAAATCACGGTTTTCAAACTTACTCATATGCTTTTGGGGTTTTCGGTGAAAGATTTGGTATTTACTGTTATTCTTGAAAAGCATGTCTATTTTTCCATAACTGTGAATGAGTTGGGCATCTTACCTTTGAGTTATTTTCATGTACCCTTTTATTATATTGTTATGAACTGTTGCTGGTTATTGGATTTGGACTTTGACCCTTGTCCCAGCTCATCACTACTTTCAACCTAAGGTTAGGTTTGTTACTTATTAAGTACATGGGGTCGGTTGTACTCATACTACACTTCTGCACCTTGCGTGCAGATGTTGGATGTTGATGTGTATGACGGGAGCTGGATTTGAAGTTGTACCTACATTCCAGTTATGGCTATCACTTGTCCTTAGTAGCATTATATTCGAAATTCTGTTAATTTACATTTCAAACAGATGTTGTACTTATTTTGATTTACTTTTTGTACAAATCTAACTCTTAGAAGTTCATGATTTGTACTACAAGTCCTTGGGAAATTCTTGTACAAAATAAGTTGTATTATCATTTCTTTTCTTAATAAATCTAATTAAATTGGATAGTTTTTAATTGGCTTACCTGACGTGCTGGGTTAGGTGCCATCACGACTAGTTAGATTTTAGGTCGTGACAAGTTGGTATCAGAGCTCTAGGGTCATAGGTTCTACGAGTCATGAGCAAGTGTCTAGTAGAGTCTTGCGGATCGGTATGATGACGTCCATACCTATCTTCGAGAGTCTACACGACATTTAGGATAAACTTCCCATCTTTCTTTCCTTAGCATGCAACATTGATTCAGCTTGAAGCGTAACTCTTTGAATTCCTTCCATGCATTCGTATGTGCATGTGAGCGCTCGATATCAGTTGTACATCGATGACTTGTGATCTCATGGATGAGGTGCGAGATGTGATTTCAGTGTGCTGTTGATGGGCCAGTATGGAGGACTTGATATTGGGTTTTGACTGTAGCTTGTGTATAGGGATTTTGGTTATGTGAGCATGTGCTTTGGACTTATAAGTCCGGTAGTGTCCCTATTAGTGGAATTTGTGGATTGATGAATGGTTGGATGGCTATATGATGAGTATGATGTGACTGCAGGATGCGTTTAGATGGGTTGAATGTGGCGAGAAGAGTTTGCTTGAGATGTAGAAAGGACTATTGGGTTCTTGATTTATGTCTTGATATGACGTATAGTCTCGAGTTATGAGTGTGTTGCGGGAAGTTTCACGTTGTTCATTGTGCGGTGAAGTAGATTCTTATGTTTTGTTGATTAGTTCAAACTTAGAAAGATTTAAGTGATGGCATAGTAGTTGTGGCTGCGAAAGGGTATAAAGATATGCAAGTTTGAGGCAAAGCAGGTGGGTTATAACCTGCGAGGTAATTTACTGATATGTAATCCTTATGATGTTGTGTGGAGGCTTCCTTTTCTACCAGGGGTTATATTTATGGGATCTGAGTTTGAATCAAGTTTAACAGTTGACCTGACCGTCACAAAGATGAATGCGTGGTTTGTAGATGATTTGAGGTATTAGAGGGTTTGTGTTACATGAGCTTATAAAGGATTGAGTTGAATTTCGGTGTGGGATCATGTCAATAATAGAGTAGGGGCATTATGAGTTATAGAGTGTGTTGTTCTATGTCTTCGAGCCATGTGGGGGAGTCTGCTATCAATGATTTGATTGCACGGTGATGTGTTGTATTAGTTTCGGACTGAGGCATACTTGTGGATTGGTTATGACTTGCAGAGTCGGGTTTTGAGGATGACTTAGCAAAGAAACTTCTGGATGCATGATGTATTACACTTTATGGGTATATGGAAAACATAGAATGATTTGAGTTTGTTATTCGTGACGGATGTAGTACGCATGGAGTAGGGGTTCACTCGGTTGTTTAGAGGTGGGGTGGTTACTTCTTTGGGTATTGTCGTGCTAATGGGGCACAGGTCATTGGCCCGTTTGGGCTGTGCAATTGAGATTTGAGCAGAGTGGATGACTCTCGAGAAGGTTCTAATGGGTTCAAGATTTTTTTTCTTAAGCAACTATACTACTCGGCAGCACTTGCCTAGTGGCTAATATATAAATAAAATCCCAAAATGGGTCCAAAGCTTGCAAGATGTCCAAACCAAAATAGAAGTTGCATGAAGCTACTAGCTATTAAAAGATAGAAAAGCTAAAATCTAATGAACTAGCTATTACAACATGATAAGTTGAATGTTTCCTTCTCCTATTAGTGTCTGTGAATCCAATTGTCATTGGCAATTACCAAGCCACACCTATCAAGCTCTCACCAAGCGCCAGGGTATACTGTCCATATGCTAAAATGAATTCCAAACATCTCCACCACAGAGTTGAAGCCAGCATAGTCTTCCAAGTGTAGCTACTAAATGATCTCCATATGCAGTGGACTGATTTTGTCCAAGTATTAATCATGTGATAACTCATCAAAATTAATATGTAGAAAAGGATCCTGGCTTTAGGCATGCTTTGCAAGGCAAAAGCCAGGGTTGAGTTGGCTTTAGGCAGGCTTTGTAAGGCAAAAGCCAGGCTTGAGCTGGCTTTAGGCAGGCTTTTCAGGGCAAACGACAGACTTGAGCTGGCTTTAGGCAGGTTTTGCAAGGCAAAAGCCAGGCGTGAGCTGGCTTTAGCCAGGCTTTGCAAGGCAAAAGCTAGGCATGAGCTCGCTTTAGGCTGGCTTTGCAAAGCAAAAGCCAGGAATGAGCTGGTTTTAAGCAGGCTTTGCAAGGCAAAGGCCGGGCTTTGAAATTGTGCCTTTTGTGATCTTGTAAGCTCAGATCCTTCCCTACTAGAAACTTTAATGTAGACATCATTCTAAAAATTGCTAAACCATCCTCAGATTGAGCATGAAATCATGCTAATACCACTGAGAAATGATTCAACAATCTCCGAAAATACCACATGCAGGTTTGTGCAGAGTCCAATCTTGTGAAGCCATCAGTCTGGGCTTCTTCTCTTTGCTATCCTAACCCTAAGGTTAGGTGATTGAGATTTGTCTAGATTGATCAACCTCCTCGCTACACTAGGAAGTTCAGAGAATGAATGAAACTCAGATGTACCAACAAAAGAGAACACAATGTTAGCTATAAAATCGGCTACTGAGTTGCCTTCTCTGAACACATGTTGAAAGATCACATTGAAGTTGTCCTTCATCTCTATAATTTTCTTCACATCCTGTGCAATTACCTAAGGAGGATCCCATTCCCCTTCTATCACCTTCTTCATCACTAATGAATCAGTCTCCAGTATGAGAGGGTGAAGATCATGCTCCGCACAATATTCCAACCCTTGAAGAATAGCTTTAGCTTCAGCTACCACATTAGTTGTCACTCCCAGGTCTACTGCCCTAGCATACACCACATCATTATCCTTCACATAAACGCCTAGGGAGCTAGGTCCAGGATTGCCCATTGAAGCTCCATCAGTATTACATTTGTACCAACCATGAAAAAGAAACTGCCATGTTACTCTTGTAGTGATCAATATAGGTTTATATCCTTTAAAGTATTGAATCATGTATGGACATAACAATGGGATATTAGGGATCCAAGCATACCTCACTCTTGCCAGTTGATGCAATGTCCTATTTATCTCATGAATCACCCTATTTGTGGACACTGAACAACCATGTTTACCTGCATTTCTTCTCTTCCAAAGCTCCCAAGTGATGATAGCTGGTACTGCTTAAAATAGTGGCTTTAATTTTGGACAACACTGAGCATACCATCAATGGCTTATAATCTACTTTATTTGAATCAATTGCACAGAAATTCTAGCAGCCCACATGAACAAGTTCCATACCTTAGAGGCAGTAGGACTTGTGACAAATATATGCTCAATGGATTCCTCTTGGGGGTGCTGAAAACACCAACACCTAAACATCACCATTTGCCCTTGCCTCCTCCATATGTCATCAGTGGCTAGTTTTTGCCTCCACAATCTCCACAAGAAGAAGGATATCTTGAATGGAAAAACTTTAATCCATATTAACTTGAATTCCTGATTAGGATCAGCCCTATGCCTTAATATTTGCGAAGCACTGCTAACACTGAACTTGCGTGAAGGAGTTGGCATCCAGTATGGCCTATCCCAATATCCCTCACTTCCTTCATAATGCACATTTAGCCTTATATGTTCTGCAATTTCCTCATTGAAAGTTTGATCTAGCAGCTGATCATCCCATGCTTCCCCTTGCCGCAGTTCTGCCACCTCCTGAAGATCTTCATTGATTGAAAAGTCTTTCGGTAATACGTGATAAAGTGCACCTAATCCAGTCCAATCTTCATGCCAAATATTAGTTGTTCCACTCTTCAATTCCCATACGATCTCATGTTCTACTTCTTCCCTAGCATTCAACATTTGTCTCCAAACATGAGACCCTCCCCTAAAATGCACCACTGTTGGTAGCTCCTTCTTGCAATACTTATTCCACATGAAATTAGACCACAAAGATTTTGTGTTCCTAAACCTCCACCATAGTTTAGCAAACAGTGCCCTTGAGACATCATTGAAGGACCTAAAACCTAGGCCCCCTTCCTCTTTAGGAAGGCAAAGATTTTGCCATGAAGCCCAGTGTCTGCTTCTCCCTTCCTCATTTGTTCTCCAAAAGAACCTAGCAAAAATCTTATGTAGATGCCCCAGGATGCTTTTTGGTGGATCAAGGACTGATAACATGTGAACTGGCATACTTTGCAACACACTGGAGATGCGTGTTGCCTTTCCTCCAAATGACAACAACTTTCCTTTCCATGAATGCAATTTAGCCTTCACCTTCTTGATAAGATCCTCATAATAGTCCTTCCTCCTTCTAGTGTAAAAAATAGGACACCCTAGATATGTGAAGGGGAATCTACCTCTTGCAAATCCTTTAATAGCTCCAACTGCCTGAAACAATCCATTAGAAACCTTTGAATGCATGTAGTATGAACTCTTATCTTTGTTGATCATATGACCTGATATCTTCTCATAGTTCCCCAACACTGCCATAATATTGCTCAAAAAGGGAGGATGAGCAGATGCAAAGATTATGGTATCATCAGCATATGCCAAGTGGTTTAAAGGATCAAACCACTTAGGCATTCCAAATCCCACAAATGACTTGTCTTCAAAGAACTTATTCAAAGACTTGGAAAGTACCTCAGCTGATAGAATGAACAATGCTGGAGATAGGGGATACCTTTGTTTCACACCCCTTGTCGACTTAAAGAACCCTAAGGACTGCCCATTCACCAATACTGAATACCAGTTATTTGACATCAAGTTCCATTCCATGTTGATGAAGTGTTTAGAAAATCCCATCTTCCTTAGCACATGCAATAAGTACTTCCATGAAACCCTATCATAGGCCTTAGCTATATTAAACTTGATCACCACATTAGCTGGCTTTCCCCTTAACCTTATGTCAGTGATAATTTCTTGAGTCAATAAGATGTTCTCAAATATACTCCTACCCTTTACAAATCCGGATTGATTAGGAGTTATTAGAGATGGCAAAACACTCTCCAATATGTCATGTAACACCCTAGACAAGACCTTGTTAATGAAGTTGCTCAAACTAATAGGTCTTAAGTCAGAGAAGGTCTCAACTCTAAGTTTCTTGGGAAGCAACACTAGATTGGTGTGAGTGATGGATTTAGGCAATGCAGCTCCTCCATAGAAGTATAGCACCATGTTGTGTATATCAGCACCAATAACATCACAGCATGTTTGATAAAATAGGCCAGTGAATCCATCAGGACCACTAGCACTCTCCCCACTAAGCTCAAAAACTGCTGCCCTTACTTCTTCAATTGTTGGCAATCTGCTAAATTCCAAATTCTGATCTATAGTGACCATTGAAGGTACATTATTGAGCTAGGAAAATTCAGAAGCATCGCCTCCATTTGTGAACTATTTTTTATAGGAGTCCACTGCAGCTGTAGCCAATTGCTCCTGGTCTTCAATCCATACCCCACTGCCACTTTTGATCCTCTTCAGTTGCAATTTCTTTCTTTTTCCATTGACATGATTGTGAAAGAAACTTGTATTCCTATCTCCTTCAGCAAACCAAGTCATCCCAGCTTTTTGCTTCCAATACTGCTCCTCAATACTCAAGTATTTCTTCAATTCAGATTGAGCCTTTTGAAGCACAATCCTATTCTCAGTTGTAGGCTCTTCTTCAAACAACTTCTCCTTCACCCTAACAATGTCCTCCAAAATAGCCGATTGCTTGAAGATATCACCAAATGTTTCCCTACTCCATTTTGAGAGTGTTGCCTTCACCCTCTTGATATTCTGCTTGAACATAAAGAACGAATCCCCTATGAAATAAACTTCCCAATTCTACCTCACCACATCCATAAATGTAGCATGCTTTGCCCAAAAGTTCAAGAATCTGAAAGGCTTGACAAAATTGGTTGTCTACACCCCTCATGTCATTAGCATTTGTGCATGATCTGATCCAGTTCTGATTAGATGCTCAACTTCAATAGTTGGCAACATGTTCTGAAATTGCAAATTCACAAAAATCCTATCCAATCTCTTAAATATACACTCAGCATTGGATCTCCCATTCCACCATGTGAATGGACTTCCTTTGTACCCTTGCTCAAACAAACCACAAGAGTTTACACAAAATGCAAAATCCTCATATTCAGGAGGGTGTACTGGAAGTCCCCCTATTTTCTCATCTTCATGCAATATCACATTGAAATCCCCTCCTACCAACCATGGTAATTCCATTTCACTTGCTAAGTAATACAAGTGATCCCACAAATCCAACCCCTCCAATGCTGAACATTTTGCATAAATAAATGTCATCATCATGTGCTACCCCAGGTCATGGTTAAACACTATCACAGTCACCTATTGCTCAGTATCCTCCACTAATTTCCATTCCACCACTGCATCGAAGAACAACCATATTTGTCCATTAATATTTGCATAAGAAGTCTCCATATTCAACCTCCTTTTATATCTATCAATGAGTCCCTTCTTTTGAAAAGGCCCCCTCAATGCAACTACATAAAAATTATGCTTCCTGTTCATGTTGATCACCCTAGGAAAGGCCTGTTGTGTATTCACAGACCTTATGTTCCATATTAATGTTTTGATTATCATCATTTAGATACAGAAGCTGCCCTCCTGGGCATTATTCTTGAAGGTTGTGGTGGATCTTTACTATGATTCTTCTTAGTTTTTTAACCTCTTCTAGCACTAGTTGTGGGTGATAAATCCCCTTCCCTAGCCACTTGTTTGAAGTTTTTTGCAGTTGATTCATCATCTCCTTCATCCTCTATTGGATTTTGTCTCAATAAGTCTTCATCAATTGGTGTCACATTGTGTGTAACTAAATCATGTAAATGTTGTAGAGGAGTCTTAAGTGGAACATTAAGATGTAGCTGCATAATTTGATCAGTGCCAGATTCCATAGGCACTTCCTTTATTAATGGGTTCGAAATTTATATGTAGCAATTGAGGATTTTTTGAATTTGTATATGGCTAGAATCTGAGATTTACATTGGGTGGCGTCGAGGTTCACCGTATTTCTACATCATTATGGATTTTATATTTCGGTACCAAGAGGGTGAAGGAAATGACTTTTGATTCACAAAAGGTTTCTTCAGAGTGGGTATCTCGGTTATGGTACTTTTGGGGTGCTTAAGAAGGAATACATCAGCTTCTGGGCTTTAGGGCGTGTGGTTTATTCTAGGACCTATTGTGGTGAGTTTGGGTAAGGATCGTGGTGTTTTAGCAAGGAGAAGTATCAACTTGAAGGCAATTCAGAAGCAACTTGGAGAAGTAGGACAACTTGGCAGTAGGTTCGATCAATATAGTAATGGTATGCTCGATCCTTTTGGGTTCTTATGATGTGGTGAGTCCCTATGGGGGATTTGTGGCAATACTCTTGAGTTTTTGGTGATCTACGAGGCTTGGTTGAGTTAGAAAGATTCAGTTCTGATGGCTTGGTTGTGTGCGACGGACTTCGAAGTGTTCTCGATGGTTTCTACCATGGTTTGAGGTGGATGTTTCCTACCAGCGTGAGGAGCATGTTGAGTATAGTGTTTTTATACTAAATGGGATTAAATCGAAGGTTTCTAACTGATCGGATATGTATTCTACTTGTGACTCAGGGTTAATTATGAGATTCCCATACGTTTCATATGATGGTATGATAGCTGCGATATGGTGCGTGAGATTGAGATTTGCATGTACAAGGTCACCAGTCGGGTTTGAAGGGAAGATAATAAATTCTTAGTCAGCATGGATAGATTCCGATGTTAAGATGAATGCTATAACTACTTGGTATTTCTCGAGAAGGGTTCGTATCTCAGAAAGGCGCACTGAATTTTGACTTACGGATGCTTCATTGGTATTGTGGTACTCGCCTAGTTGATCGACTGCTGATATTCAAATTTTGTTATGTGGAACGGAAGAATTATGGAAGTATTCCTCGTGGGATGATCGTGTGAGAAAGATGTGTTAAACATTCGGGCGGTGGAGTTGGGATCAGATGTAGGGATTTATGTGTTCTGTGGATTTGGAGACCAGGAGTTCTGAGAAGCAGATTGTTTCGTGGTTGTGGACTGTGAAGATGTGGACAAGCTAGCCAGACGATAGTATGTGTCATGGTTCAGTCATTGTGTACTTTCGGAGGGTTATTTATCTATTTCTGGATGACCATGGTTGATCTGGGGGCCTATTGGTAGGTCTAATGAGGGTGTGTATCCTACACCAGGTCGGATTTGTTGGCTCAGAACTGTTAGTGTTAAGGGGTGTATCATTTGGTTAGAGTTGAGCTTATTCGTGTTCTAATATGATCTATGTGTTACTCATCTATGCTGCGAGGGGTTGTCATTCGTTGGTTACATGCACACATGGTGCAACTTTATTTGGGCCTTATAGCGGAATTTAAGCGAGATGGATATTAGGGTGTGAATGACTGACTGCGCATTGGTTATCTTCTTTCTGGACTGTGGTATTGTGTTATTGGTCCCTCCGTAGTTATGGTCATGCACCTTGGGTACTTGATGTCAAATTTTTGTGAGGTTGTTGATGCGAAGCATTGTGGCTTGGGGTGTTTGGATGGGGTCGCGCATTGCAGCGGAGTTATGTTGAGATATGATCCTTTGTGATTGATTCGTGTGTCTTGGTTCTACTATGTATGATGGGTTCATAGCATTGCGGCTATGGTGATGCTTGTTGAGTGTGCGGGACAATTCTCTCATTTGAGTCATTTTCTATTTTTGGGTACCTTTGAATTGTTGCTTATTGATGCACAGATTGTGCGGTTATGACTTCAGGTTGTATTGGTGTGGCATGTCAATAGAATAGTTGTGTTTGATGAGGTAAGATCATTGGACCTAGAATGTGTGCTATCGGTTCTGATTGTAGTATAATTGGAAGGATAATATCGAAAGTCGGCTTAGAAATTGGCTATAGTTCTTGTTGGAGGAATGGGAGTTCCATGACTTGTTGATCTGATAAGTGGTTACAAGATTCTGCGTGTTTCTTTCATCATCTACAGTGTACGAAGGTTTTAGAGCGAGGTTTTGTTTGATATGAGGTTTGTTACCGGTATTGGGTTGGTTATCGAGCAGCTACGGTGATTAAAAATTATTGCTATGAGTATTCGAGTTATGTGGTATATCATGTGGTTGTGTCTTGGATGATGGTTATGGCTTGATGTAGTGTGTTTAGACTTATACAGTGCATAGATGCGAGATTCGAGTCTTATAGGAAATTCTAGGTGTTGAAAAAATTGGATTCTAAGGTTATAGGCTCAAGTTGAGTTAAGGATCGTCTGCTAGGTTGTGTCGTCAGGCATATATGGATTAAGGTGACAAAGTATCACCCCCGGGTATGTGCATGGTAGGGTTACTTCCCGATTTGATGGCTTTGGAATGACCCCTGACACATTCGAGGATAAATGTATGTTTAAGTGGGGGAGAATGTAGCGACTCGACCAATCATTATTAGAAATTGCACTTCACTCGGTAGTTTGGGGGACGAGTAGCTCTGTATGATGTATATGACTTGTGCGAATTATCGGCGTTGTTTTTCAGGTGTTTCAGAACTTTTTTGGAAAAATGAATTTCATTGTTGAAGCTTTAAGTTGGAAGAGTTGACCAAGTTTGCCTTTTGTGAATTTGACCCCGGAACGGAGTTTGATGGTTCCGTTAGGTACGGACAGTGATTTTGGACTCGTGCATATGCCCGAGTTTGCATTTGGATATTTTTAGAAGTATTCAACACTAATTGGCGAAAGTTAAAAATTTGAAGGTTTGGAAAGTTCATAAGTTTGACTGAAAGTTGACTTTGCTGATATCGGATTCGGATTGTGGTTCCGGGTATTGGAATAGCTTCGTTATTTCATTTGGGACTTATGAGCAAAATCTGAGTTCATTCTAAGTTGATTTGATATGTTTCGGCGCAAGTTTTGGAAGTTAAAAGTTTAAAGTTCATTTAAGTTCGAAATGAGGTGCGATTTGTCATTTCGATGTTGTTATGTGTGATATGAGGCCTTGAATAGGTCTGTGTTATGTTATGGGACTTGTTGGTATATTTGGACGGGGTCCCGAGTGGCCTGGGTGAGTTACAGACGTGTCTCAGACCATTTTCCATTCATATGTTGTGGCTGGCAGCTACTGGTACTGATATTGCGCACCCGTGACTGATTTTGCGCAGGTGTGGTGGTCGCAGAAGAGGAGAGGTGATCGCACCTACGAAAGTAACTGAGTTTGAGAGTCATCGCAGATGCAGAGTTTGAGGCGCATCTGCGGTCGTGCAGAAGTGATGTCTATGGGCGCAAAAGCGATATTGGGCGTAGAAGTGGGTTTTTGAACCGCACCTGCATGCGCGCAAAAACGGGGAAAGTCACGCAGGTGTGGAAGGCTGGTCTTCAGAGAGGCTTCGCATAAGAGAAATTGTTCCGCAGAAGTGGAGGTCGCGGATCCGACAATGTGACCGCATATGTGGGATTTGCTCGGCAGAAGCTATAAAATTGAGGTTTTTGGTTCTTTAATCATATTTTAAGATTTAGGGCTCGGATTGAGGCAAATTTTGAAACAATTTTCATCATGTGGATTGGGGTAAATGTCCTACACTCGGTTTTGATTATATTTTGCGAATCTATCTTCATTTTTGGCAATTGGTTGATGATTTCAAAAGAGCGATTGGGAGTTTTTGTCTAAAATTTCATAAAGTGAATTTTTGAGTTTTGAACATTGATTCGGAGTCGAATTTGAGTGAAACTAGTACGATTGTACTCGTAATTGAATGGATTATCATATTTTGTGAGTTTTGTTGGGTTCCGAGGTGCGTGGCCAGGTTTGACATTTTGGTTGTCTTTGGGCTTTTGATTAAAGACTCGGCCTTTATCATTTGGAATTGTTCCCTTGGGCTTCATTTGATGCTTTTGAGTTGTTTTTGTCTAGTTTTGAGTCGTCCGGAGGTCGATACGCGCGAGATGGCATTTTTGGAGCATCGTTTGGCTTGCTCGGTATTGGATTTGGCTTGTTCGAGGTAAGTAGCACTTCTAAACTTGGTGTTGAGGGTATGAAACCCTGAATTACATGTTATGTGATTGATGTTGAGGTGACACGCATACTAGGTGACGGGCGTGTATGAGTGCATCGTGTGAATTGTGATTTAGTCGATTCCATGGAAATGTGTAGCCATCTTATCTGAACATTTTTACTGTACACTATGTGTTAGAGCACTTGAGATGTAATTTATGCTAGAAATCATGTTTAGGCTGTATGCTGGCACTATTAGGACCCATAGTGTTCGTTCTTCGCTGTTGAGTTATTTTCTTAATTGAAGTTATGTACTCAGTCACATTCATCATTTCATATCATATCTCAGTCTCTGTTATTGTATATTGTCACATTTCGTATATTGTCATGTCTCGGGTTGCATGCCGCAACATGCCTTATGGCTATATGTGGATCTGGCTGCAGGCCGCAACAGGTATTGTACAATGTTGAGTGACTGAGTATTGAGCATGGTGAGAGAGAATACGAGATAGTGAGATTGAGTACTCTGAGAGTGTGAGTACATGAGTTCATCATTGAGATACATTGCATTTGACATGCGTACTTGAGATACATGCATAAAGATGCATTCCCTTCTGCTACCCGGTTTTTGTGACGTTCACGGTTTCATCTGTATAGTGACATGTAGGCATATAGATATTTGTTCCTCGTGCTATCTGAAAATGAAACATTTTATTTATTGTTCAAAGGTTTTTGGAGAAATCACAATTTTGAAACTTACTCATATGCTTTTGGGGCTTTTGGTGAAACATTTAGGATTTACTGTTATACTTGAAAAGTATGTCTATTTTTCGTAACTATGAACGAGTTGGGCATCTTACCTCTGAGTTATTTTCATGTACCCTTTTATTATATTGTTATGAACTGTTGCTGGTTATTGGAGTTGGACTTTGACCCTTGTCCCAGCTCGTCACTACTTTCAACCTAAGGTTATATTTGTTATTTATTGAGTATATGGAGTCAGTTGTACTCATGCTACACTTCTGCACCTTGCGTGCCGATGTTGGATACTGATGTTGCTATGTAAGGCGAGAGATGGATTTGAAGATGCATCTCATTCTAGTTATGGCTATCACTTGTCCTTGGTAGCATTAGATTCGAAATTCTGTTCATTTACATTTCAAACAGATGTTGTACTTATTTAGATTCAGTTTTTGTAAAAATCTATATTTTAGAAGCTCATGATTTGTACTATTAGTCCTTAGGAAATTCTTGTATAAAAACAAATGTATTATCATTTATTTTCTTAATAAATCTCATTAAATTGGATAGTTATTAATTGTCTTACTTGACGGGTTGAGTTAGGTGCCATCACGACTAGTTGGATTTTGGGTCGCGACATGACTGCTCTTCACAGTTTGCAGTTGATGCCTTAATTTGATCTTCTTCCTGCGGTGTTAGTCTCTTCACGGATAACATGCACTGATACCAATTGTTGTTTTATACTTTAATACCACACAATAGGGGGTGATTTGTATGCTACCCTATTTTTACGTGCACTGGTTTATTGAAGGACCTGGTTCTTCAATATGTTCCTTATATTATAGTACCGAAATAAAGTAATGCAGAAAGTAAAGAACACAATGAACTTTACATGAAAGTATATCCGGCTCAAAATGTGCAAAAACCACAACCTACTACCCAATAGGATTTTCTCCAAATACTTCACTAAACTCTAAGTCAAAACAAAGTTTACAAAACTCTTGCAAACCTAAGGATTAAACTCGAACCCTTGTGAAAATACACCAGAGTTTATTGAAACTACTTCAAGTTAACTCTAACTTGAATATAATAACTCAAGTACCTAATACCATTGCTTCTAATGAAAGCTGAAAGGTACAACTCAAAATGCCTACTACACTTTGAACTATAAATAAATACAAACACACTTTTTTTATGGAACTGGTTCTTCAATATGGTTCGTATAGGTTCAGGATCGCACTCAAGAGTCTCACGAAATTGCTCACGAAATGCCTTTCTATTTTGCTCTTAGTTTCTGCTTAACTTTAGTATATGTGTGTAGTATGTACTTGTAACATAGAACAACACTGATATATATATATATAGAGTTAGTAAATAAAGAGTAACTAAATATTTATTTCTTTCCTTTTCCTTGGTAGAATAGTTTTAATTAACTTTAACCTCTAACTCTTTCCTTATCTTCGTTAAGTTTTCTTCAAGTAAGGAGTCCTACTCCTTATCACATATGTAATCTTTTCGTTCAAGCTTATCAGAAAATAAATCACCTATACATATTCCTTTCACGTGTATGCCTTTTATTTGGTCTCAACTATAATCTGCATACAATATCTATAAACGTGGTTCATGCATGTGTTCCTCTGTCAAATTATAAAAATCTATATTGCTTAAGTCAATAACTATCATATTTAAAAGTTTAAACAGTTAGAAAGAGACACTTATTTCTTTCTTATATCTTAGCGTGGTCTATGGCTAAGTAGATTTTATGTCCCTGCAGCCTGTGAAAAAAGTCTGCTCTGCTGATTTTTTTCGAAATTATTAACAAAGAAGGCAAGACGGCAGAATAGTTATTCACTAAAGCAAATGCTACACTGGCTTTTGCTGCAGCCTATATTATTCCAAGGGGTCCTAATCAGAGCACTGGTTATCCCGTTCTCTTAGATGAGTCATTTGTATGATTATCACCATAGGAGATGTGATTTCAATCACCTTTGCGTTGACCACAATGATCATATTTCTCTCAACTCTTACCTCTTCATTCTCTTGCATGAATTCAAATTGTTGCTTTCTCAGAAATTAATTCTGGGGGTTACCCTTTTGATTCTTTCTATGCCAATGATGATGTTAGCATTCGTATCGACTATAATCTTGATAATTCACTACAAGGAAAGGTGGACAAAAATTGCTTTATCTTCCATGGCATTCCTACTTGTGACCATTTTTGCAGTGCTATACTTACCTATGTATGTTTCACCTAGGAATAGCCCTGGCTAATTTTCCTAACGAGTAGCTAAAGTTTTCCATAGTGATTGTTGTTCCATTTGAAAGGTAAGAGGATGTCACGACACAAAATCCATCTAGTCGTGATGGAACCTAACCCAACTTATTAGGAAAGCCAAACAACAGTCAACACAACTCTAATGTAAATAATAAGAAATAAATAAGTGAAATAACCGAATTTTCATACAATAATCCAAGGATTGGTAGTATAAGTCATGAGCCAATAAGACTTAGATTTACAAAGCTGATTTGAAAATAAATACATCATCTCTTTAGAATATATATAAACAGAATACGAATCTAAAATTACCAAGGATAAGTGGTAGCTATATCCGTAAAGCAGATACATCTTCAATGCCAGATCCTGCCATACACATCAGCATCAACTCCAAGATCTGCACGCAACGTGCGGAAGTGTAGTATGAGTATAACTGACTCCATGTACTCACCAAGTATCATAACTAACCTCGGTGAGGTAATAACAGCAAGAATTATTAATGACACTCGCTAATAACTTGTTCAGTTCATAAATCTCACAAGTACACATCAAAAAAAATTTATCAAGTAATAAATCACTGATAAGACACCTCGGTTCCCAAAGATAAACATACTCTATTTCAGCTAACAATTCCAGCATATAAAGAAGATATGTGTCCAATATCATTAAATAATCAAACTTGCATATAAAGAAGATATGCGTGAAATAAACAAGTCATGTTACATGGGTTCACATATAAAGAACATATGTTCCGTGTTTTATCTCATCAAGAAAGGTAGTTGTAACGACCCGACTGGTCATTTTGAGCATTGTAGCCCCGTTCTCCCATTTATTACTTATTCAATTTTCACCCATTATTATGTGACTTGTCGGGGTAGTTGGTTTGATTTCGGAGATGTTCCGTAATGAATTGGGACACTTAGTCTCAAGGTTGGAAGCCTAAGTTGAAAGAGTTGACCGGATGATGACTTATGTGTAAATATCTTCGAAATAGAGTTTTGATGGTTCCTATAGCTACGTATGGTGATTTTGGACTTAGGAGTGAGTCCAGATATTGAATTGGAGGTCTGTAGGTGATTTTGTCTTGAATTGGTGAAAGTTGGAAAAGTTGAGAAATTTGGCTGAGATTTGACTTTGTTGTTACCGGGCTCAGATTTTGGTTTCGGAAGTTGGAATGAGTTTGTTATGTCATTTATGACTTGTGCGCTAAATTTGAGATCAACGGAATTGATTATGTACGTTTCGGCATTAGTTTTAGAAGTTAGAAGTTCAATAGTTTATTAGGCTTGAAATGGGGTACGATTCGTGATTTTGATGTTGTTTGATGTGATTTGAGACTTCGAGTAAGTTCGTAAGTACTTATTGGTATGTTTGGATAGGGTCCCGGGGACCTAAGGTGTGTTTAGGGTGAATTTTGAGCAAGTTTGGACATTTCGACACTTTGATGATGTTTTGGAGCAGTTGAAGTGCGGAGGACACCTTTTTGGAGTGTTGAGGCAAAGCCTCATGTGCGGCTGCAACAGGGGAAATCTGCAAGTTTGTTGGTCTGATTTCAGAAGCTCATATCTCTCAATTTAGGAGGAATTTGGGAATGATCCTAAAATGAAAGTTGTAGCCTTTGAATCTAATTTTCAGAAAAGCAAACCGTTTGTCATTTGGATATTTGTACAGAAGGTTATGGTCAATGTACTGAAGACCGGTAATGCAATTACTCCTGGAGTGCAGCCGCACAATTTGGTTCGCGGCCGCAAAACTTGGAAGTGCAGACCACACAAAAAAGTGCCGTCAACACTGTCGGAGGTCTGATCTGGTACTATATAAATGGGATTTGTGGACTTTTATTTCATTCTTCACCACTTTAGAGACTTGGGAGCTCGAGTATGAAGGGTTTCAACCTAGAGCTTCATTTACAATCTTGGGGTAAGTGATTCTAACATATATCTATGACATTTACATGGACCCATCAGTTGATTTAACATCAAAACATGGGAATTAACAAGAGAAATTGGGGGGTTTTGTTTAAACTTTTCTAAAGTGAATAATTGAGTTTTGAATATTGATTTGGAGTCTGAATTGGATGATTTTGGTATGGTTGGACTCATTGTCTAATAGGTGTTCGGATTTTGTGAATCTTGTCGGGTTTCGAGATGTGGGCCCTGGTTGACTTTTTAACTTTGGTTAAAGAACTTAGATTTATCGTATGTAATCACTTTCTATAGTTTGTACTGATTGTATTAAGTTGCTTATGGATAGATTCAAGTCGTTCAGAGGCCGATTCTTGAGGCAAGGGCTTGTTGGAGTTGTGATTTACGCGGTTTGAGGTATGTTACACTACTAAACTTGATACAGAGGGTATGAATCCCTGTATTTCTTATTATATGATTGGTATTGGGGTGACGCACATGATAGGCGACGGGTGCATGGGCGTACACCGTAGTAATTGTGACTTGGTTGATTTTGTGGTACCGTGTTGTTATCAAACCTTATTGCTATCCATGTAATCCTTACGTGTTAGAGTAATTTAGCTTAAACTGCAAACTTTATACTCATCCACATTCATTATTTGCATATTATATCTGATTCTCTATTGTCATTTATTGTTATATCATGTTATTATTGTTTGGGCTGATGTGCATGGGATTTGTTAGCCTGAGATACTGTAGAGATTGATGACTGAGTTAGGGCTTGAGGGCCTGATTGTGAGTGATATTGATGATCGGGATGCATATCACATCAGGTATTATTTATTCATGATGGGATCGGGCTGCACGTCGCAGTAGGTATTATTGATTCATGAAGGGATCGGGTTGCACACCGCAGCAGGTATTATTGATTCATGATGGGATCGGGCTATACGCCGCAATATAATTTATTAGTGCTTGGACAGGATCTGCCCGTCCGGAGTCTGACATACCAGTAGTGAGCATAGGTATCGTACAATGCTGAGTGATAGAGTGTGATGAGTGAGAGTTGAGACAGTTAGATTGAGTACTTTGAGAGCGTGAGTACATGGGAGTATCATTGTGATGCATTACATTTGACATGCATATTTGTTTGTGTAGACATAGAGATGTAACATTTCTCATGCTATATATACTTGGCATATTTTACCGTTATTGAGCTTAATTGTTGAATTTGAAAGCATGTCTACATTTCTCGAATTGGGTATAAACTGATTATAAGATTTCTCTGAGTATTACTGTCATTTTCTTGTTATACTTGTACTATTATTATCTGGATTTGGACTGTACCTTTCTAAGCTTGTCGCTGATTTTTGCCCAAGGTTAGTCCTGTTACTTATTGAGTACATTGGGTCGGTTGTACTCATACTATACTTTGCACTTCGCGTGCAGATCCAGGTACATGTGGACCCAGTGGTTGCTAGACTCGGAGCAGTATCTACTTGGAGATATTTGAGGTAGTTGCTTTGATGCCCGCAGACCTCGACTCTCCTTTTTTTAGTTTTATTTTGTACTGTTCTATCTTTCAGACAATTGTATTAGAGATAACGAAAGGTGTTGGCACTTAGTAGCTCATGCACTCGGTGACACTTAGTAGCTCATGCACTTGGTTACTCTTATCGATTATTATGAGTTTTTTCATTGTTAAACTTATTTCATCATGTTTTCAATTTAAAATGCGTTGTTACACTACAAAAAATTATAATTTACTACGAACGCCGTTGCTAATCCGTTGCTAAATCGCCTGTGGCTAGCAGAATTTCTCAATAATCAGTCACTAATCCGTTGGTAAATGAGATTAGCGATGAATTTTTATGTTTAGCTATAGAATTTGTCCGTCGCTAAAACTAGATTTTTTAGTAGTGTTATTTGTGGTTGTCGGCATGCCTAGTACTGTGATATGCGCCATCACGCCAGGTTCATAATTAGGTCGGGACAAGTTGGTATCAGAGCCTAACCATAGGACTCACGAGTCATGAGCAGGTTTAGTAGAGTCTTGAAGATCGGTACGGAGATATCTGTACTTATCTTCAGGAGGCTACCAAACCATTAGGAAATTTCACTTTCTTGTATTCTTGTCGTGTGGATTTGTTGTCTCTGGAAACTAAACTTCTATTATTCTATTGTCTAAAAGATGGTAAGGACACGTGCTATCAGATCGGGTGGATGGCCACCAGTACCACTAGCTAGGGTCGCGAGAGTCCAGGGATGCGGTAGAGGCCAAGGTGCAGCTCGTACAGCACCTGTCGAGCCACCGGCTGCTCCAGCTCAGGCGCAAATACCATATGTGGCTGAGCCGGTGGGACTAGCTCAGGCACTAGCTGTGTCCTTGTGATTCCAGGTCTTCAAGAAGCTTTGGCCCAGATATTGACTGTATGCTCTAGCCTTGCTCAGGTTGTTTCAGTTCAGGCCGCACCAGCCACTTCTCATGCCAGAGGAGGTACTCAGACTCCTACTACCTATACTTTAGAGCAGGTGGTTCAAGGACTTTAGACACCAAGGGTACTACCAGCCCAATCTATTACAGTTGCTCAGGCCTAGGTGGGTCCCCCTATGAGTGACGAGGAGCAGAAGAGGCTAGAGCGATTTAGGAGGCTCAGGCCTCTAGCATTTAGTGGGGCTGAGTCAGAGGATGCTCATGACTTCTTAGATAGGTGCTAGTAGATTCTTCGCACGACAGGCATTCTGGAGAATAGTGAAGTCTCATGTACTACGTTTGAGCTATCGGGGGCAGCCTTCAGATGGTGGGAGGCCTATGAGTTGAGCCGTCCAGTCGGCGCTGCACCACTTACGTGGCATGAGTTCTCAGTTCTCTTCTTAGAGAAGTTTGTTTCACAGACATGTAGGGAGGAGTTGCGTAGGCAGTGTGAGCAGCTACTTCATGAGGGCGTGCCAATTACCCCGTATGAGATGAGATTTTCAGAGTTGGCTCATCGCGCAATCTGGTTGGTTCCCACAGATAGAGAGAGGATTAGGAGGTTCATTGATGGCCTCAACTATGGACTGCAATTCATCATGACTCAGGAGATTGCATCAGGTGCTAGGTTCGATGAGGTAGTTGATATTTCTAGGCATCTAGAGCAGGTTAATAGTTAGGAGCGTAAGGAGACGGAGGCTAAGAGGCCTCGTGCTTTCATGATTTCAATATTGTTTGATGTGATTTGAGACTTTGAGTAAGTTTGTATTGTGTTTTAGGACTTGTAGGTATGTATGGATGGCGTTCTGGGGACCTCAAGTGTATTTCGGGTGCGTTTTGAGCAAGTTTGGGCATTTCAGCACTTTGATGTTGTTCTGGAGCAGTTGAAGTGTAGATGGTACTTTTTTGGAGTGCTGAGGCAAAGCCTCATGTGCGGTTGCAGCTGGGGAAATCTGCAGGGTTTTTGGTCTGACTTCAGAAGCTCATATCTCTCAATCTATGAGGAATTTGGGGATGATCTAAAAATGAAAGATGTATCCCTTTGAGTCTAATTTTCAGAAAATCAAACTGTTTGTCATTTAGACATTTGTACAGAAAGTTATGGTCAATTTAGTAAATCATAGTAGTGCGGTTATAGCCAGAGTACGGCCGCACAATTTGGATCGCGCCTACAGAACTTGGGGTAAGTGATTCTAACATATATCTATGAGATTTGCATGGACTTATCACTAGATTTAACATCAAAACATGGGAATTAACAAGAGAAATTGGGATTTCTTTCTAAATGTTTCTAAAAAGTGAATAAGTGAGTTTTGAACATCGATTCAGAGTCGGAATTTGGATGATTTTGGTATGGTTGGACTCGTTATCTAATGGGTGTTTGGATTTTGTAAATCTTGTCGGGTTCCGAGATGTGGGCCCGGGGTTGACTTATTGACTTTCTTTAAAGAATTTTGCTTTATTGTTTGGAATTGATTTCTATAGCTTGTATTGATTGTATTAAGTTGCTTGTGAATATATTCAAGTCATTTAGAGGCCGATTCAGGAGGCAAGGGCTTGTTGGAGTTGTGATTTGTGCAGTTTGAGGTTAGTAACACTTCTAAACTTGATACCGAGAGTATGAATTCCTGGATTTTGTATTATATGGTTGGTGTTGAGGTGACACACATGTTAGGCGACGAGCGTGTGACCGTGCACCATAGTAATTGTGACTCAGTTGATTTCGTGTTGTTATCAAACCTTATTGCTATTCATGTAATCCTTACTTGTTAGAGTTATTGAGCTGAAATCCATGTTATAAATCATGTTTAGGATATACTGTTATTCCATTGGGACCCGCTGAGGTCATGTATGCTGCTGAATTATTTGCTTAAACTGCAAACTTTAGACTTAGTCACATTCATCATTTGCATATTATATCTCAGACTCTGTTATCATTTATTTTTATATCATGTTATCATTGTTTGGGATGATTGGCGTGTGATTTGTGAGCCCGAGAGATTGGATAGATTGATAACTGAGTTGGGGCCTGAGGGTCGGATTGTGAGTGATATTGATGGGATCGAGTTGCACACCGCAACATGTATTATTGATTAATGGTGGGATCAGGCAGCATGCCGCAACAAGTTTTATTAGCTCTTGGGTAGGATCCGCCCCTCCAGAGTCTGACATACTAGCAGTGAGCGCAGGTACCGTACAATGCTGAGTGATTGAGTGTGATGAGTGAGAGTTGAGACAGTCAGATTGAGTACTTTGAGAGCGTGAGTACTTGGGAGTATCATTGTGATGCAATGCATTTGACATACATATTTGCTTGTGTAGACATAGAGATATAACATTCCTCATGCTAGCTATACTTAAGATATTTTTCTGTATTGTGCTTAATTGTTGAATTTGAATGTATGTCTACATTTTTCGTACTAGGTATAAACTGCTTATGAGATTTCTCTGAATATTTCTATCATTTTCCTGTTATACTTTTACTATTATTATTTGGATTTGGAATGTACCTTTCTAAGCGCGTCGCTGCTTTTAGCCCAAGGTTAGTCCTGTTACTTATTGAGTACAATGGGTCAGTTGTACTCATACTATACTCCGCACTTCGTGTGTAGATCCAGGTTCATCTGGACCCGGTGGTTACTAGACTCGGAGCAGTATCTACTAGGAGACATTTGAGGTAGATGCTTTGACGCCCACAGACCTTGACTCTCCTTCTTTTTACTTTTATTTTGTACTGTTATACCTTTCAGACAATTGTATTAGAGATTTAGACAGTGTTGACACTTAGTAGCTCATGCACTCAGTGACATCCAGAGTTTGGGGATTTTGTATTTGAGTCGCAGTTACTCTTATCGATTATTATGAGATTTTTTACTATTAAACTTATTTCATCATGTTTTCAATTTAAAATGAGTATTTTATTTTTGGTCGTCGGCTTGCCTAGTACTGTGATAGGCGCAATCACGACATGTTGAAAATTAGGTCATGACAGTAGCATATAACAAAGATATGCGCAAAGGCATGTATACACCCCGAAGCTAGAAAATAAAGAATATATACAACAAAATCATGTATACATCCAAGAAAATTGCAATTAGAGAAGAAACGCAATAACCAAAACAAAACACTAGCCAATCTTTCCTCAAAGATGCAATAGCCAAACCAAAACCAATGATCAGCTTTCCTCATACCACGTGTACACCATCAAGAGAGAAACATGAGAGGGTTACCCTAGGAGGATGGATCCATATCCACATGTTTTACGAACAACTCATATGTTGCATGGACAACTCACGTGCCAATAATGTATCAACAGCACGGACAACTCATATGCTGCACGAATAATTCACATGCCAATAACAACAATATCTTGGATCCGGACGGACAACTCACGTGCTGCATAGATAACTCACATGCAAATAATATATCAACTGCACGAACTACTCACGTGCTGCATGGACAACTGACGTGCTAATAATAATAATATCTTGGATCCGCATGGACAAATCACATGTTGCACGAACAACTCACGTGATGTACAGATAACACACATGATGCATAGAAAACTCATGTGCCAATAACAACAATATCTCAGATCCACACGCATAACACACATGATGCACAAACAACTCACGTACCAATAATATATCAACCGCATAGATAACTCACGTGTTGCACGAAAAACTCATGTGTTAATAACAACAATATCTTAGATCTGCACGGACAACTCATGTTCTATCATACCTCAACCGCATGGATAACTCACGTGCCAATAATCATAACAGCATGGTGTGTTCACGTGCTACTAGTCCAATCCATATCACACAGAAAGCATATATACAAGAATACATGTACAAAAATAATGGATATCAAATTTCATACTCATGGACTGGTGTAACTGACATGCTAAGGTGTATGCATGTGCGAAGTGTGCTACCATATCTCAAATCAGGTAATTACATCACGAAAGTGGCAATTATCAGGTTTAATCAGGAGATTAACCTCTATGTAACCTCAAACATGGTTTAGATAGCTCACAAAAAGGAGTACAAATGTAAGAAACATCACAACATGAAGCTTAGCAATCAATTCGAGGCATATCATATCCTAAGCATTACCTCGAACATGAATAATATCTTGGTGCACGCACATGGGCTCAACCCCTTGCATGTTTTTCACCCATAGCACGTAACTACCACAAAATAACTTAGGAAACTAGTGCCTAAACAGAGTTTAGGTAATATAGTTACCCTAAGCAATCCAAAACAATACTCTAAAATGCAATCTTGCGTGAATCGACCTCTGAACGACTCGAATCTAGCCAAAAGAAACTCAAAAATATCAAACAATGCCATAGAAAACAAACCCAAGTGATAAAGGTCAAATCTTTAATAAAAAATACTCAAAGTAAACCAAAAGTTTAACCAAGACCTACCTTGAAAACCAATATAACTTACAAATTCCGATGACCCATTCTAATACAAGTCCAACCAAACTAGTTTCATCAAAGTCCGGCTCTGAATCAATGTTAAAAATCTGATTTTCACTCTAGAAAAGTTTTGACAAAAAACTCCAAATTTTTCTTTTAGATTCATCAATAAAATACCAAAATTAAAGATGGAATCACGTATAATAATCAAATCCGAGTCAAAAATACTTACTCCAACCCAAGTGGTGAAAATCCCCTACAAAACCCCCAAATCTGAGCTCCCAATCTCAATATATGGTAAAATGTGTTATAAGTCCAAAAATAATAGATTATATGCACTGCCTAACAGTACATTACTCACGTTGAGAAAACCTTTGTGGTAGTGATTTGGAGATGCGACATGTTGAAGGTTATATGAAGAAGGTGGATCAAGTTTATTTTGTCAGAAAATTCAGGCCAAGGGGAAGAATTGTTAGGTATTTTTCCTAATTCTTTTACCATGTTTGGTTCTTATATTCCTTAAAGGAAGGACAATATATTTACTATAATTGATTTTACCTTTTATGAAAAGAAAAAAATATAATTTTTCCGTATTTGTTTAGTCATTTTTCATGGAGGAGAATGTTTTGGACTTCTATAAATTAAGGATCATTTCTTCTCATTCAGGGGCATCTACAATGTATTCTTAAGGCGTTTGAGAGTCTTGTTTAGGGGGAGAATTTATGAGACAAGTGTTAGCATGCCACTTGTATGTGCCTCTTTGTGAGGTTGTTCTTTCGATATTTTATACTCTCATTTATATAGTGAATTGCTGATCTCCGCATGTGTACGTGGATTGATCGAACCACATTAATATTTATCTCTTTTGATATATTTCTATTTTATTATCTAATTTATCGTCGTTTAAGATATGTTTTGCTAGCTTTCGCATGGTACCTGATTATTTCGATCTTAATAGTATGTTCATTGATGGTCGTAACATTTTTCATGTGGCAATCAAGTATCGCCAGATGCAGATTTTTGACATAATTGAGAACATGGAATGCCAAAAGGAGGCTCAAAGAATAATCACCCACTAGGGAAATTCCATATTACACATGGTTAGTGTAAAAGATGATAGTGAAATTGTAGATACGAGAAGCCCTGCTTTGCTATTGCAAGCGACTTTTCTCATGCTTAAGGTAAACTCAATACTTAATTCCTCCTCATAAGATGGTCCTGTTTACGTATTTTTTATCTGCTCTAATACCATGTTGAATTGTATGAACTGTTGATATTTCATACTTCAATACCACACAAGAGGGGGAGTGATTTGTGTAGTACTCAATTTTCGTAGGCACTGATTTATTGAAGGAGATGGTTCTTCAGTGGGCTCCTTATGATATAGTTGCAGAATAAAGTAACGCATAAAATAAAGAACACAATGATTTTTACGTGAAAAAAATACCCGATTCAAAAGGTGCAAAAATCACGACCTACTACCCAGTAGGATTTTTCCAAACACATCATTAAACTCAAAGCCAAAACAAAGTTTACAAAACTCTTACAAACCTAAGTATTTAACTGTAACCTTTATAGCAACACACTGGAGGCTGTTGCAACTACTTCAAACTAACTCTACCTTGAATATAACAACTCAAGTACCTAGTACAATTATTTCTAATGAAAGCTGAAAGTACAATTCAAAATGCCTACTACATTTTGAACTAAATATAAAGACAGATACATAAAACTCTTTATAAAGTTGGTCCCTCAAACTGGTTCATGTAGCTTCAGAATCACACTCTAGAATCTCATAGGAATTGCTCACAAAATGACTTGCTATTTTGCTCTCAATTCATGCTTAACTTTAGTATGTGTGCATAGAACGTACCTGTAATAGATACCAACACTTAATATATATCGAGTTAGTAAATAAGAGATAACAAGATATCTATTGCTTTACTCTTCCTTGGTGGAAAAGTTCTAGTTAGTTTCAATCTCAAACACTTTCCTTATATTGGATTAAGTCCTCTTCAAGTAAGGAGTCATGCTCCTTATCACATATGTAATCTTTTTGTTCAGGTTTATTAGAAATAAATCACTTGCAGTCAAACCTCTCTATAACAACATCTTTATATAACAACCATTCACTATAAAAGCCAAGTTTTCCTCAGAACCTATTTTTTAAGTTATATTTTACCTCTCTATAATTGCTTTTTACGTATAACAACAACGACCATATTTATAGTAGAACGCTCTTTATAAAATTACCCCTCTATAATAGCCATATAGAATCATTAAGATTACAAATAATAGTTTTAAAAATATGCACACAATTATTTCCATTAAACAAAGTTTCTATATTGCATAAGATATAAGATTTGAAGATTTGCACATATTATCTTTTCCATGAGACAAATTCCAAAAAATATTTAGATAGAAAATTTAATTGTTATTCTCTTAGATTGTCTTCAAAGGAAATTTATTGGATACGAATCTTCGCCAATTCACGCGTTATATCGCTAGTAAGAGAATAAATCTTCAAAACAAGCTACAATTACAAAGCTCTTCCATCAATCTTGAAATAAGTTATTTTTCTTGGTAGCTTTAAAATGTCCTCCTTGGAGTTTAAATCTTTATACATTTAGTTATGAATCGATTAATAATGTATTATCTTTCTTCAATATTTAACTAGTGAAATATGCATATCTTTTGAGATTTTAAATTTGAAAAAGTTTCTTATCTTTTATATATAACATTAAAAAGGAAAAATAATTAATTTTTGGATAATTTTTATCTATAACAGCCAAAATAATATTTAAACGTCAAATATTATTATAGGTGTATAACAGTCATTCTCTATAAAAGTCAAAAAATATCGGAACAAACGGGGCTGTTATAGAGAGGGTTGACTGTATATATTTATCCCTTGTATGTGCATGCCTTTTGCTTGATCCTAACTGTGATCTGCGTACAATACAATGAACCTGGTTCATGCATTTGTTCCTTTGTAAAAGCATCAAAACATACAGTGCTTAAGTCAATAATTGTTTCCTTTTTGATGATGACAAGCTTCGTGCTTTTCAGACTCATAGAACCTATTTCAACTCAGCTCAACATCAAACATAAAATAAGAAATTTTTTATTTAAAGTCACAAATCATCAAAGACCTGGTTCATTAGGTTATAAACATCATAGTCCTAATAAAAGCACAACATATCTCCCCTTTTAGCATTATCAAAAAATTACAAAATTAAGTTAAGTAACCAGATTTTAGTAAATATTACTCATGGCCACTGGGGCAACTGCAAATGCAATCACGGATTCAAATATCTCTATCTTTAATCTAAGGATATTAGCCATCTAAGAATTTCAATATCAAACCTTTTTAGCAAAAGAATGATTGTTATTAATAGATACCATCCTACTATAAAGCATAAAGAACCACGAGGAAAAGCAAAAACAGAAAAATCACACTTGGGTCTTAGAAAGGACTCGTTACTACTGGCTAGGAAGGGTTCAATATTGGGAAGGACCGGGTTCTTGGTTCTTGGCTTGAATCAGTTTAAGAGTATCTTGAAGAATTCCATCATTCTTCTCCTTCTCTTTTGCCAACTCAGCCTTGAGATAACCCCTCCTTGCTTCTACATCAGCAAGCCTATCCTTGAGCCTCTTAATATCAGTATCCTTTACCTCGCTTTCTTGCTCCAACACCCTAAACCTGTTAATTTTCATTACCCTCTTAGATGAAAAAAGTTCTTTGGGGACATCCTAGACTTGATAGTCATAATCTCGTAATGTCTCAACCTAAAGTAATCCATGCTATTGCAAACATACCATTTCTTGAGAGGGACCTTGAAATATTCAAAAACAATAGTCAGGATAAAGCCATAGGGAAGGGCATGACACTTGGTCTCATAAACCACCTTATGACTAAACTGGATCATAAAGCTTGGCCAATTGATCTATTTTCCATTGCCCAACAATTCTAGAAAGACCAAGTCCATGAAGTTGTTTTGATGCCTCCTTTCCTGCCTAAGCAAAACCACATTGTTGACAAACTCAAAGAGCACCTTGTGAAAAGGCTTCAATTCACGCTTATACACTGCTGTAGGCTGTTCTGCCTTTTCATTATTCACAAACTTTTTGGTAATAGCCAAAGAGGTAGGAAGGTTATCTAGAATAGGCCACTTTAGTTTGGTATAATCACTATACCTTACAACAGGTATATGTAAGATGTCCCCAAGCTCCTTTTAATCAAAGCTAATCCTAATTTCTTTGACTTCATTGGTCACTCTCCCCTCGTTCACCTCACAATTCAAAAAGAACTCAAATATTTCTTCCCTGGCAAATCTTCTTTCAATCTGAAGAACTAGTCCTTCCAACCCTAGGTCTCCAACTTATCCAATAACTGGATCATCCTTCTTCCCCAATATCTCAAAAAATTCTCCCCTTCAGAATAGTTCTTTTCTGGAACTTCAACTTCTTATCCTCCTCATCATTAGTTTCTTCTTCACTATTGTCTTTCACTACTTTAGCTTTTTTGCTCTTTTTGTCACCCTTAGTTCTTTTCGACACAGTTAAGCCCTCTGTGTCAGCCTCTGCTTCTTGAAACTTCTTTTGAGAAGTTTTTCTCTTTTTTCCACTAAGGGCGGGTACTTCCACATCCTCATATTCATAAATTCAAGTTTAAGTTTAATCTCCTCAACCTGGACCATTTCGCTCGACTCACCAGTCTTTTTCTTTCCTTTTAAAGGAACTTTCTTAACACTCTCAGCTAAGACCTTACTTAGATTGACCTCACTCTGCTTCTTATGGATACTTGTAGTTCTTCCTCTTGTGAGAGGAATTGCTAGGGATAGAAGGAGTAGCCTTTCTCTTAGTGCCTCTCGTACCCTTTCCTAGAGTCTTTCCACTTGTACCCCTCTTCTTCTTATGATTGTAACTATCTGACACCTTTGGCAACAGATCATGAAGGGGGCTCTCGTGTATTTGAACCAGAGAAGGAACTGGTTCATGTACCTATTCCCTCGTCCTAACCAGACCATCACTTCGCTCCTGTGATTCTATCCCTATATCCCCCTCATCAACATTCACTTCACTCCAGATAACCATTGCACCCATTTTCTCATCCAACCCATAACTAGTGGGTGGATCAAATCCAACAACATGTTTTTCTTCCTTCCCCTTTCATTAGCCTCATCACCTTCACTCTCTTTTTCTTTGTCCTTTTGATTTTTACCATGAATAACAGCCTCACGATCAGCAGCCCCTCATTAATTACCAGCCACAGACTCAACTAGCACAAATCGAGTTTTACGATTTTCCTTTATCATAGACTCAATAGCAGAAGCGGGAACCTCAGAGGTTACCTGTTCAATTTCAGATGAAATTGGTTCTTTCCCCTCAGTCGCGGACTAAAATGATTTCTTAGAATTTAGGGATCTCTTTCCTTTGCTTGCTTTTAGTGTCTCACTTATTTCTGTGCTTGTTCTTTGCACACCACTGCATGGACAACTCACGTGTCATTAATTTAGCAACCGCACGGACAACTCATGTGCTGCACGGATAACTTACGTGTCATTAATGTATCAACCGCACGGACAACTCACATGCTACATGGATAACTCACGTGCCAATAATAATAATAATATCTTGGATCTGCACGGACATCTCACGTGCTATAAAGATAACTCACATACCAATAATATATCAATCGTACGAACAACTCACGTGTTGCACGGACAACTGACGTGCCAATAATAATAATATATTGGATCCGCATAGAAAACTCAGATGTTTCACGGACAACTCATGTGCCAATAATATATCAACTGCACATACAACTCAGGTGATGCACGGACAACTCACTTGATGCATAGACAACTCATGTTCCAATAACAACAATATCTTGGATCCACATGGACAACTCATATGTTGCACGGACAACTCATGTGCCAATAATATATCAACCGTATAGATAACTTACGTGTTGCACAGATAACTCATGTGTTAATAATAACAATATCTCGGATCTGCACGGACAACTCACTTGCTATCATACCTCAACGGCATGTACAACTCATGTGTCAATAATCACAACTGCATGGTGTGATCATGTGCTACCAGTCCAATCCATATCACACAAAAAGCAGATATACAAGAATACATGTACAAAAATAATGGATATCAAATTTCATACTCATGGACTGGTGTAAGTGACATGCTAAGGTGTATGGATGTGCGACGTGTGATACCATATCTCAAATAAGGCAATTACATCACGAAAGTGGCAATTATCAGGTTTAAACCTCTATGTAACCTTAAATATGGTTTAGATAGCTCACAAAAAGGAGTACAAATGTAAGAAACATCACAACATGAAGCTTAGAAATCAATTAGAGGAATATCATATCCTAAGCACTACCCCGAGCATGAATAATATCCCGGTGCACACACTTGGAATCAATCCCTCGCATGTTTGCCACCCATAGCACGTAACTATCACAAAATAACTAAGTAAACTAGTGACTAACCCAATTTTAGGTAAGATACTTACCTCAAAAAGGCCAAAACAATACTCAAGAAACGCCATCTCGCTCGAATCGACCTCCGAACGACTCAAATCTAGCCAAAAGCAACTCAAAATATCAAACAATGCCATAGAAAACAAACCCAAGTGATAAAGGTCGAATCTTTAATCAAATACTCAAAGTTAACCAAAAGGTCAACCGGGACCTACCTCGAAAACGAACAAAACTTAAAAATTTCTATAACCCATTCGAATACGAGTTCAACCATACTAGTTTCATCAAAATCCGCCTCTGAATCGATGCTAAAAATCTGATTTTTCACTTTAGAAAAGTTTTGACAAAACCCCTCAAATTTTCTTTTTACATTCATCAATTAAATGCCAAATCAAAGATGGAGTCATGTATAATAATCAAATATGAGTAAAACATACTTAGCCCAACCCAAGTGGTGAAAATTCCCTCCAAAATTGCCCAAATTTGAGCTCCCAATCTCAATATATGGTAAAATTAGTTCCAAGTCCGAAAATAATAGATTGTATGCACTGCCCAGCAATACCTTACGCATTTGCTGTTGTACCCTCGTGATCGCGATGCCCAAAAGACACACTGCCCTAAGAAATGCTTCGCGTAGGCAATGACCAACTGGCCCAAGCTCGGATGAACAGTCGCAGACGCAACCTCAGCTGACCTCTGACCCCCAACACATCGCAGACGTGATTCACTATACGCGAATGTGAAGAACAATAATCCCAACGCTCCGCGAACGCGCTCCCCCATCACAAACGGTATGCGCAAACCTCCATCCGATTCTCAGTACACTGTGAGATCGCGATACATACCCATGACACCAGAAAACAGAGAAAAACAAACAGTCAAACATGAAAGAAAATGGCCTGAAACCACCCCAAAACTCACTCGAGCCCCTCGGGACCCCCTCCGAACATACCAATAAGTTTTAAAACATAACACAAACCTACTCGAGCCCTAAAATCACACATAATAACATCAAAATCATGAATTGCACCACAATTCAAGCTTAATGAACTATTTAAAAATTTTCAAATTCCAAACTTATGCCGAACACGTCCAAACAACTCGGAATCTCCTCAAATTTTACACACAAGTTCCATATGACATAAAGATCTTTTTCCAACTCCCGTGAATAGCAATCCGAACTAAATAATATCAGAGTCAACTTCCGATCAAAACTATAAACTTTTCAAACCTTCAAATTGCCAACTTTCGCCAATTACAGTCAAAAATCTTCTACAAATATCCAAATGCAAATTCGGGTATACGTCCAAGTCCAAAATTACCATTCAGACCTAACGGAACCATCCAAATTCCGATCCAGGTCAAATACACAAAAGTCAAACTTGGTCAACTTCTCCAACGTAAAGCTTCCAAATTAAAAGCCATTCTTCCAAATCAATCCTGAACCACTCGAAAACCAAAATCGAACCTACACGTAAGTCATAACACATAATATGAAGCTACTAAAGACCTCAAATCATCAAATGAATTGCTAATCCTCAAAATGAACAGTCGGGTCATTACATTTTCCCCTATTTGAACATATGTTCATTCTCGAACGTGCCAGGAGTCGCTCCAAAGCCATCAAATCACTCTATAAACTCACCATGCACATAACCGTAAGTGATCTTATGTCACCACAACCCATACAATCCCGTCAATACAACATAACTAAAGATTCATTCCTCAACCTTAATCCGTGAACCTTAGAACCAAATAACACCCAAAATATATAATAAGATCCAATTCTCGCATCTATACCACCGTATAGGTCTGAACAAGCTGTATCAAGCCATAACCATAACCCTAGATATAATCACAAAATATACCACATAACTCAGATACTCATAGCAATAACATCCGACAATAATAGTTGCTCTTTAGCAAACCTAGTACTTGAAACATACCTCATATCAAATAAAACCTTGTTTTGAACCTTCGTGCACTGCCAATGATGAAAGAAACATGTAGAAACTCTTAACCACTCATCAACATAACATGTCATGGAGCTCTCTCTCGACTGCTAAGAACCATAGCGAAATTTTGAGCTGGCTAATGATATTATACTTCCAAACATACCTTAATCGAATCCAATAGCACTGATTCCCGGTCCACTAGCCTCGTCTCATCTAATACAAGTTGCTTGAACAACATGCCATAACAATACTACCTAGAGTCGCATACCATGCAATCCGCACGCCAAACAAGTAATAACTCGAATGTGACCAATGATCAAAGGAGAATCAAATGAGAGAATCGTCCCGCAAGCTCAACATATGAACCCATCTCACAGAGGATAAACAAAACACACAAAACAAGCACAAAGGATCATATCCCAACATCGCTCTACTGTGTCACGTAGTCCCATTCAACATACTGATCCTCTTGGAATACCCATCGAGTCGTAATGCTCACAATCAACAAACACTTGTGTACCAACATCAAACATGACAAGAGCATGACCATAACCAAGAATAAATAGATAGAACAATATACCACCGATGAGAAGACCACAACCAACGCACAATCCACCATTCAACACCCCAAGATTCGTCTCGCTCGAATTTCACAACAAAGCCCAAACAAAACCGCATCATAAGTGTAAATAGTCAACAATCTCATAAGTGTGTGGAGTAAACAAACCCGATCCGATGTAGAACACACATTCTCATTAGGGCCTACCAATAGGTCTCCAAATCAGCTCTGATCATCCAAGGATTGGTAAATAACCTTCAAAAAGCCCCTAGTAACTTATCCATAACACATACCATTAGCTATCTAACTTTGCCATATCTTCACAGTCCGTAACAAAGGAACTATGTGCCTTTAAGAACCAGTCTTCAAATCCCTAGAATACAAGAATCTTCATATCCGATCCATCATCTCATGAGAAACACTCCTATGAGTCTTTCGTGCCACGTAGGAAAATTTGAACATCGGCAATCAACAACCCGACGATTACTGTAATACTAATCAAGCATCCGCAAGTCAAAACACCATACGCCTTTGGAATTCACATCCTTCTCATGAGATACTAGATAGTACCAGCATTCTCCTAAACATCTAAAATTGTCCATGCTATCTAGAATGCATGACCTCCTCTTCAAAACGGAATCGCAACCTTGTACATTCCAATCTCAATCCCGCACGATACACCACATCAATTATGCCAGCATATAAAAATATGAGAATCCCATTATTAACTCTGAATCACAAGTAGGATAGATACCCTCATCAACTAGGAACCTTCCACTTGACCCCATCCAGGAGAAAATCACAACACACAACAAACTCCCCATACATGTAGAAAGCATTCGTCCTAAGCTGGGGCAGAAGTCATCGAGAACTCTTCGAAACCCATTTTCAAATAACCAAACTGTCAAACTGAACCTCAAATCCAACCAAGTTATGCAAACTGCCAAACCCAAGAGCATTACCATAAAACACTTGTAGAGTCTCACCACACCAAGGAATTGATCAGCTTTATTACTATGCTGACCTAAACCACTACCAAGCTGACCCATTTCTTCAAATTCTCCTCGACTTGACTTCAAGTTTGCACTTTTACTACATAGTACACTATGACCCTAATCCTGTAGGGCCCCATAAAAGTTCACCAAGAATTCCAATTTTGTGGTGCTGAGGTCGGGTAACGAGTACAGATATAGTAGTTAAAGAATGCATTGAGGTGTTGGATGGAAATATTTGGCAGAAGAAGGCAATTATGCGATCTATTTCGCGATTGCAGTACCGTTTTGCGGGACGCATAATCATCGCGGAGTAGAGCAGAAAATTGTTGAATTTTGAAGGTCATTTTATGGTCCATTCTGCGATCGCATAACCATTTCGCAGTCCGCACACCTATCGCAGATTTTGTATGAATATTTTTGTTGGGTGATTATGCGGTCCATTCTGCGGCCGCATAAGTGGTCTGCAAACTGCAGACCAGTCACAGACCTGTCTAGACCATCCTAGTTTTTGGGCATCACTTTCGCGGTCCATTTTGTGGACCGCATATCTATTCTGCGGTCAATTCTGCGACCGCGGACCTGAGTTCGGAGGGTCCATTTTCCTATTTTTATAACCCGACCCCATTTTGATAAATAGCCTTTGGGGATTATTTTGGGATGATTACCTGATGAATTTAGAGAGAGGTAAGAGTATTTTAGAGAAAGAAGGAGGAAACCTAACACTCTAATCATCCAATCTTGCACCAACCTTCAAGAATCAAGGAAACCAATCACTAGATTATCATCTATCCGGGTAAGTCCTACTCCTAAGCTTTCATGCAAGAGGTTATGAGTTCTAGTATATTGTGGGGGTTTGAAATAGGCCATGCGTGTGACAATAGGTCGTAGTATGTGGGATTAATGAACCATTTTGGTTAGCTTCTTGTTGAAATTAGTTGAGGGAGAAATGGATTACCATTGTAGAGCTTCATAGTTTATTTTTCATGCTAGGTATTTGACAAAATCCCTAAGAGAGTTACACCATGAGAATCCTTTTAATTATTATCCGATTTTCGCTATCTTCCTATAGATTGTTATTGCTAGAAGTGTTGGGACGTTGTAGTAACTTAAGAAAAGCTCAAACAAGGTATGTTGGCTAAACTCCTCCTTTAGAATTGAATTCCCTCAATGGCCTTGGAAGTCCCGTGTTGCTCATTATAAATTGATTATTCCAAATAAGCCTTGTGTAAAAAGATATATGCGTTCAATTTGTATTCCAAACATTCTTGTTATATTGAGTTACTATTTGAGAAGGTGATTAAGCGCGGGTTGTGTGTTAATATATTATGATTTGAAAACGTGTTTCTAATGAAAACTAGCATGTCGAATTGTGTAAGAAATCACATGTGCGTAAGACCCTTAATTTGGTTAGTTGCTCAAATGTGTATTTAAAGTCTTGAGTAGAAATGCCTTATTGTTGATTATCTATAAGGATGCTTGAAAGTGAAAGAGGTGGGTTGGAGATATAAAGTGTGGCCAGCGTGCCAAGAATGAAAGTTATACTTGTGGCCAGTGGTGCCGAGGAAATGAAATGATGTGAGAAAGGTTATGAAATAGGCCTTGATTCAACTATTTCAAATTGACTTCGAAAATAGATTTTCCTAAAAGCTTATGTACCCAAGCTATGCCCAAATGTGGATGTTTTAACTAATATTATGCTTTGTAAGTATTGTCAATGTGCTTTAAGCTCTTATATATTCATGAGTTGAAATTGTGTATTGCCCTTTTGGGGAAAAGTATTTCAAGAATAAATTATGTGTTAGTCGTTTATGATTTTAACTTGTGCTTCGATTTCCAATTATTCTACTCCATTTCTTGAAAAGAAATCCATTGTGTTTAAAGTTTTCGTTAATAATAAAGCTAACATTGTGATTTCTTGAATATTCTATTTGTTGATATTTGTGATGATGATCCAAGAAAGTTAAGAAATAAAAGTGTGGAATATGAGATACGACCATCGTGCCAAGAATGAAAAATCATAAGTATGGCCAAGAGAGCCAAGGAAATAACGATGTTGTGAATGGTTGAAAATACTAATGAAGGTATTTATAGTGTGAAAGATAATGAGGTGAATATAACATATGTTTGTACTTTTGTTTCCCTTGTGTGCAAAACAATAATATTTTTTGGAGTATCATTAGCAAACCGAGGAAGGGTGGGTCGTAAGGCCCACACCCGAAATTACACGTGCCAGTGTAGGAGTGGATTGTGATTATTTCCCTTATTTGGTATGAGATTGAAATATTGATATGATTGTGATTATTCTCCTTAACTGGGATGCGATTGTTGATAGCCATGGATTTAATGTCGACTCACACGGCATAAGTGGGGAGATGACCTAGCCGGTCGGATGGTGATCGGATTCCATGTTGCGCGCATGGTGGTACTACTGTTGGTAACACCCTTTTTTGCATCACATGTCAAACCACATTGTTCATGGGGATATGGCCTAGCCGATCGGGTGTGATCGGACTCCATACTAACAATACGATGGTATATCGGTGCTAATAATCTCCAACCAAAAATATATATTATTTTTTGTATTTTGAAAATTGTTATGTTTTAACTAGGCATTTGGATATTGTTGATTGTGACTTACTGTTTCTATGGTTTTCCCTTTTCTTATATTGGCATTCCATTTTGAAAGAGGACATTTAGCTTACATACTAGTAATGTTCCATATGTACTAATGTCCCTTTTGCCGGGGGCGCTGCATCTTAAATGGATGCAGGTGGATTCGTCAACGGGTAGTTTTGATCCTCGTTAGCAGTTACTCTCTATTGAGCAGATTTTTGGTGAGCACTACTCTTTTACGGGCTTCATGTCATTTGACGTTGTACTTTATGTTTTGAGGTATAACTGGGGCCTTGTCGCTGGCACAACCATTCTTCTCTTCTACTGTACTTAGAGGCTTCGTAGACAGGTTGTGAGTGGTGTTTGATGTTGGGAATTAAACTAGTAAGTGTTGGTATTTGGGCAAACACGTTTTCATTATATCTATAAACATGTAATATTTTTGAAGTCATAAATGAATATCCTTTAGTAATAGAAAAAGATTGTGGAACACTTGACTCTTCTCATGTCTATCACTTGTACTGATTCTTATATTGTTATTAGGCAAGGTTGGGTAGAAGGCATCTAGTAGGCTTACTTAATCGAGATATCTCGCTTGAGCGCCGGTCGCACTCCCCGAGGTCAGGGCGTGACATAACCCAAAGCTCCTGTCAAGTGATCTTAGCATGAAACCACGTCGTCCTACAACCCATAATCCATTGTATTCCCTGTTGTACCCTATTTTGCACTAGTCAAAACAAGATTCAACTTGTGATTTTTTTGTATTGATGAAAGAGAGTCGCCACCTAATATTTAAACGTATACAAGGGTACTTATTTAATTAATAAAGTCATTTATGTATTAGTCTATAACCGTTGAGATCATAGGTAATGGCTCTTGTTTTTCTAAGGGAAAGGTGTTAGGCACCCCTTAAAATCTACATGAGGTAGCTCCATAGGACTTAGACTAGATTTAGGACTAATTGTTTGTATTATGCTTAACTTGTGTTAAAGTGGTATGACTTACTATATATTAGGGGGCATAATACTTAAAAGGGTATGGATTTATAAGGTGTTTTAAAAAAAATAATGTTAGTGTGTATATGGTTGAGAGAGCTGAAAAATGTGTGTATGATGTATGTATTTAGGAAAACATGTGAAAAAAGAGCTAAGTTATAAAACACTTTGTTTCTAAAGCACGGATGTTCATGTTACTCTAATGTGATGAAGATATTATGAAAGTAAACCAATAAGCCTAAGATATACCTTGGATTCGTAAATATTAGACTTGAAGAGATCGTTTGATAATCTGTATTTGAGCGGCAACACCTTGGTTTTCGAAAAGAGTTGATTTCATTTTTGAAGGTCAAATTGCGATTCCATTCTGGTTATCCTTTGAAAGAGGGACTGACATCTCTTGATAAGCTTTGGGCTTCAAAATCTCTAAGAAGAGTTAGCAAAAATAAAACATAGAAAATTAATGGTATCACAACTTATGATTAGTAAATGGAGGACTAGTTACTAACTAATACTTCTTTTAATCTTATGTTCTTTAAGGCTTGACTAAGTTGTTCACATGATTTAAGGTATAAAGTAAAGCATTCAATCCAATAAGATAATTGTTGCATACATGTGTGAGATGAAACAGTAAGAGTGCAGTAAAAGTAATGAGGTAGTAAATCTAAGGTAGACAGACCCAACAATAGCAATAACGGGTGACGGCGGACTTCGAACTTCCAGAATACAACAATGCTGGACTTGGGCTTGAGTTTCTTGAGAACTCAATAGTCCCAAACAATTGTACATGTTCAAAAGAAAAGAGAAAGTCATTAGACACACGTTCTGTATATTCAGTCATGCATGAAATGTATAAGCAAATGACTTGAGCAAAATATAATAAACTAACAATACTTAAATATTATGAGAGGTTATACTAATGTAGCGGTTATGTATGGTACATAATTTACATTGAAAACCTTTCGTTGTCATTAAACACTAAACCCAAAGAGAAAAATGAGTGTCAATAGATTAAAGGCTAAGGGTAGAGTTCCACTCAAGGTCAAATCCCCCTTTTGAATCCCCCGAAACTTTAACGTTCTCAAATACCCCTAACCACTAACGACTCATTTTTCCCTATAGGTTTAAGTGACTATAAGGCTCTTTCAATATGAACCAATTACCATGACAATGTCACACCACATAAGTTTATGCCTCTCACAGGAGGGCCAAATAGAATATTTTAAGGCTACAAGATAGCTAATATGTATTATAACAACCATATTTTTAAACTAAATGAGTGGTCAACACATTAAACATGTCCAAAGAGATAGGCTTCAAACACATATAGAGGCAGTGGTATTAGCATACTACTGTTGAAGAACCAAACACTTGAGATCAAGCGCCTTAAGTATATATAAAGAGCACACAATTCAGATTTGCAACAATTTTTGAATATAAATTCCTTTTCCCTAACAGACTAGTCACAGATTGACTTAACTTAAGTCTAGCACACATAGATTAACAATACTATTTGAAACCCTTGAAAGTATCAATAAAGGTTCAGACAAACAATCATAGTTAGAACCACTGCATGTGCTATTAGAGATACCAGAATATAATCAAAGCTTTTAACATGACTACAAGTTTACAGATTCAAATGGAGTTCCTAAGAATGCTTAACAAGATCTCAAACTATCAGTCTTACTTAACTTTGAAATTGATGACAGAACCACTTATTTATAAGAGTGTTAATCTCATTATGAAATAGGAAAACTATTGTATGCAAGCAGTAGCAATAAGAAGTTTCCCTTAGGTTTCACATACTAGGTTAAATTTAGATTAAAAGGAAAGATAGAACTGTGTGCAAGATAGTGCACAGAAGCATGAAATCATGAAGGACAGATAGTAATGCATGTAGAACTTTTATTCAACTATACACAGAGATATTTCAACTAAGGTTATGATCTTACAAAACATGATGAGTTTCAACCATTATAGAATCAGGTCAAAAATATCATAAAGTGGGGGGGGGATGGGTTAAAGACATGGAGATATTATACTAAGCA
>AWOL01S0004666.1:330790-349794 GCA_000715115.1 Nicotiana otophora | reverse complement strand
GGGGGGGGGGGGGACCAAGTGTGGGAAGGTAGCCTCAAAGCTGAAGGTTGGGTCTTGGAACATAAGGACGCTAACGGGGAAGTCAATAGAGTTTGCTAAATTCCTTCAAAAAAGGAGAAATAGTATAGCTTGAGTCCAGGAGACTAGATGGATTGGATCTAAGGCACGGGATGTGGACGAGTACAAACTATGGTACTCAGGAAGCAGTAGCAGGAGGGGAAATAATGAAGTAGGCATTTTGGTGGATAGAGAAATTAGGGAGCTAGTGGTAGAAGTTAAGAGGGTGAATGATAGGTTGATGGATATTACGTTAGTTGTTGGAGGATTGGAGTTAAATGTAATTAATGCCTATGCATCGCATGTGGGATTGGATGAAAAAGTCAAAAGTCACTTTTGGGATGACCTGGATGGGGTTGTGCGAGACATCCCGCTCACCAAGAAGCTTTTTATATAAGGGGAGTTCAATGGAAACATCGGGACGACTTCCGGGGGTTATAACGATGTGCATGGCGGCTTCGGTTTTGGGGTTAGAAATAGAGGTAGAACTTCCTTTTTGGATTTTACTAAAGCTTTTGATTTTGTGGTAGCTAACTTGAGTTTGCCAGAGAATGAGGAGCACTTGGTTACCTTCCAGAGTGCGGGGGTTAAGACCCAAATTGACTACCTACTCCTTAGAAAGTGTGATAGAGGTCTTTTCATGGATTGCAATGTTATCCCGAGTGAAAGTCTCTCGACTCAGCAGAGACTGTTGGTGATTGATTTAGAGATCATGAGGAAGAGAAAGAAGAGGGTTGTCTATGGTCAATCTAAGATCCAATTGGGAGCTTTCACTGAGGACAAAGCGCGGGAGCTGGGGGAGAAGTGGAGGCAATGGGGGCATGGAGAAGTAGGGGGATGCGACTGGCATGTGGACTATAAATGCAAACTGCATTAGGAAAACTACTAGAGAGATACTAGGAGGGTTACTTTGGTGGCCACAAGGGGGACTAGTGGTGGAATGTCAAAGGAAAAGTAAAATCCAAGAAAGCGGAGTACCTGAAGCTGGTGAAGAACAATGGTGAGGAGGAGAAGAGGACTAATAGGGAGCGATACAAGAAGGTCAAGAAGTAAGAGAAGCTAGAAATAAAAAGGCTAAGAATGCAGTGTTCGGATGTTTGTATGAAGCAATTAGGGTCAAAGGTGGGGACAAGAAGTTGTACATGCTAGCAAAGGTGAGGAAGAGAAAGGCTCGTGACCTAGAACAAGTAAAATGCATTAAGTATGTGGAAGGCGGAGAATTAATGGAAGAGACGCTATTAGATGTAGATGGCAGACATACTTCTAAAAGCTCATGAATAAAGAGGGGGGGGCAGAGATTTTGTGCTGGGTGATTTGGAGCACTCTAGAAGTCATCGTGATATTAGTTATTGTAGGCGTATTAATATTAAGGAGGTCGAGGGGGATATGCATAAGATGAGCAGGGGAAGAGCGACCTGGCTAGATGAAATTCATATGGAAGTTTGGAAGAGCATGGGCAGGGCGTGGTTGGTATGGCTCACTGGGTTGTTTAACGTCATTTTTAAGATGAAGAGGATGCCTGAAGAAGGGAGGTGTAGTACGATGATTTCACTGTACAAGAACAAGGGCGATCTTACAAATTACAATAGTTATAGGGCATCAAGTTACTAAGCTACACTATGAAAGTTTGGGAGATGGTGGTAGAGGCCACGGTGAGGAGGAGTGTATCTATTTCCAAAAACTAGTTCGGATTCATGCCGGGGCGTTCGACTACGGAAGCCTTTCACCTTGTGAGTAGGCTGGTGGAGTTGTATAGGGATAGGAAAATGGACTTACATATGGTGTTCGTTGATTTAGAGAAGGCATACTATAACGTCCATAGGGAGGTTATATGGAGATGTTTGGAGGCTAGGGGTGTACCTGTTGCTTACCCTAGGGTGATTAAGGATATTTATGATGGAGTTAAGACCCGGGTGAGGATAGTGGGGGGAGACTCAGACACTTCCCAGTTGGGATAAGGTTGCATTGGGGGTCAGCTCTCAGTCTGGCTTTACTTGCCTTGGTAATGGATACACTGACATGTGACAATCAAGGAGAGGTGCTATGGTATATGTTATTCGCAAATGATATTGTATTGATTGACGAGACGCAAAGAGGTGTAAACGTGATACTGGAGATTAGATACCCTAGAATCTAAAAGGTTCAAGTTGAGCAAGACCAAGATAAAATACTTGGAGTGCAAGTTCAGTGACGGGACCAGTGAAGCAGACAAAGATGTGGGGATTGATACACACATTATCCATAAGAGAGATAGGTTCAAGTATTTTGGGTCTATTATCCAATGAAATGGGAAAATATATTAGGATGTTACACATCGTATTGGGAGTGGGGTGGGTGAAGTGGAGGCTAATATCTGGTGTTTTATGTGATCCTCCTAAACTTAAAGGAAAGTTTTACAGAGTGGTGGTTAGACCGACTATGTTATATGGGGTTGAGTTCTAGCCGGTCAAAAACTCACATGTCTAGAAAATGAGAGTAGGAGAGATGAGGATGTTGAGATGGATGTGTGGGCTTACCAGGATGGATAAGATTACTAATAAAGATATCTGAGCCAGAGTGGGAGTGTCTCTGGTGGAGGATAAGATACGGGAAGTTCGGCCTAGATGGTTTGGGCATGTGAAGAGGAGAATTGCAGATGCCCCAGTGTGGAGTTGTGAGAGATTGGCGCTAGAGGGGCTGAGAAGAGGTAGAGGCAGGCCAAAGAAGTATTGGATATAGGTGATTAGGCAAGATATGATGTTACTCTAGCTTATCGAGGATATGACCCTTAATAGGAAGGTGTGGAGGTCAAGAATCAAGGTAGACATCTAGTAGTTAGTCGAGAGTATTAGTGTTAGTCTTGTATTTTATTATCTTGTTGGATTATTCTATTACCTGTTGTTCTTTTCATTTTTGATTTCTTACTATATTGCTGTTGTTACCTCTTGGTGCTATTATTTGTTTTCTTGACTTTCGTGAAACGAGGGTCTACCTGAAACAATATCTCTACCTTCAAAGTGGGGGTAAGGTCTGTATACATGATCGGGTCCAAGCCTACAGTACTATTGAGTAGCGATGGTGGTCTATGCAGTTTTAACCCAAGTAGGTCAGGATCGAATTCACATGGAGTTAATGTTTGGAATTAGGTTTATATCTAAGCTAGATGTGGGTTTTGAATCTAATTACACTTCCACAAGTTTGGGTTTGATTTCTACTACTAACTTTACTCTAAAGATTGCAATAATTGAAACTAAGGACAATATTTTTGTTGTTAGTTTTCTAATATTTAAAGAGACTAGGGTAGTGACTTCTACCTAGGTGGATATCTAACGGTTAGCAAAATCTAGGGTAAGCTTGATTAGTTGGGATTGTAATATAGCTATCACACCCGGGTAGTCACTCTATTCCTCTTGATAGTTTGAGTGATTTTGCCCAATTTGGATTTCTCAAGTCCAAATGGGTATTCATGCGCTCAAGTTGGGTATTACTATCTCTAGGTTTAACCCTTTAATTGGGGCTATCAATTTCTTGAGTTCACCCAAATTCCTTGTTAGCCTAGTTTTCCTAGACTTAGTCCATCTTTCTCAAGTAGAGACTAAGTCATAAGGGCATGAATCAATGATTGCAACCATTAATTTTTGAGTTCTAGCAACAACTAGGCTAAATATCACTAACACATTCACATTCAAGCCCTAAAATCAAATACCAATTAAAACCTCACACTAGGGTTGGGTCACAACCCTAGCTATGGGTTTAGCTACTCATGGAAATAACAGAAATTAAAGCTGAAATGAAGATCAAATCCATAATATTAATTTATGGAATGAAAATATAATGTTAAGAAGTGAATCTACTACAAAATTTCCAAAAACAGAAAAGTCACTCGTCTTAGGTGCTCAGACCCAACATAACATAACCTAAAAATGATAAAAAGTTCTATTTATACTAAGCTAAATATATCTGACAAAATTGTCCCTGCAGAGGTTGTCCGGCCGTGTAATTCTGAGTGCGGCCGCACTCTTGCTTTTGCGGTCGCATAATTCTGATGCAGTCCGCGTTCTTCTCTTTTGGATCTGGGTTGAGCTGAACTTTCGCGGACCGCATAATTCTAAGTGCGGCCGCGCTCCAGATTATGTGGCCACATAAAAGTGATGCATTCTGCACTTGCTTGAGTTTGGCTTGAAATCAACTCTCTGATTCTTCATCTTGCGGACCGCATAAGTTTGATCGCGGCCGCACAATTCTGGTGCGGTCCGCACTTCTCTTTTGCTCAAGTTGTCACCTCTCTCAATCTCAGTCATCGCGGTCCGCATAATTGCAATTGCAGCCGCACAGGGACTTTCGCGGCCGTACATCTTTGGTGCGGTCCGCGCTCATCATTTAGCCCAAAATCACACTCTCTGAATCTCCCTCTTGCGGACCGCATAATTATAATCGCGGCCGCAACATGGCTTTCGTGGTCGCACAATATATGTGTGGTCCGCACTTCATACCTCTTTGCCCAGCCTTGGTTTTTGTTTAACGTTTGACTCTTTTGTGAGTTAATTTTGAATCCTTTGGATCATTTTGAACAATTCCTGCAAGCAAGCATATTTCATATGTTTCCGGGAATATCTTCAAGCATTTTTGGCCTAAAACACAAGTAAAAGAGAGCAAATAATAGGTTAAAATCCCTACTTATCAATACACACTAGCCTCCCTAGAACTCACTTGTGGGATTACACTGATTTTGTTGTTGAAGTTGTTGTTGTTGAATTATGAACTCATTAGAACCTTCTCGAGAGTCATCCACCCTGTTCTAATCTCGCATCTACCGCCAATACGAGCCGAACAACTTGTGCTCCATTAGCATACAAATACCTTTAGAAGCAACCCCATCTTAAGCAACCGAGTGAATCACTACTCCATGCACACTATATCCACCATAAATAACAAACCCGAATCATTCCAAGATTCCTATATTCCCATGAGATAAAATATAATACATCATGCATCCGAAAATTTCCTATATCCCCTGATTTAACGTCGCGACACGACGCATGGTACCATCATTCATTTGAAATGGAGCAATGCCACAATGTGGCCATCATCAACCTTACCAAAGTAGTGCTTCACCCAGTGCCCATTGACTCTAAAGATCTCACCATTCTTATTTTTCAAATCAAGAGCACCAAAAGGAGTCACATGTACCACTTCAAAAGGACCACTCCACTTTGATTTAAGCTTTCCGTAACCGAGAGTTGAATAAAAGAACAAGGTGATCTTCTTTGTATTATTTGTTCCAGATATACTTATCATGTAGTTACTTCATCTTGTCCTTATACATGGATGAAAGGAAGTAAGCATGGAACCGGAACTCATCAAGTTCATTCAATTGCTCCACCCGAAGATTGGCACCTACATTCCACTCAAGGTTCAATTTCTTCAACGCCCACATGGCCTTATGCTCTAATTCCACCGGAAGGTGACATGCTTTCCCAAACACCAACCGATATGGAGACATACCAATTGGAGTATTGTAAGTTGTTCTATAGGCCCAAAGAGCATCGTCATGTTTCCTTGACAGTCAGTCCGATTTGCATTGACAATCTTGGATAGAACACTCTTGATATCCTTGTTGGAGACTTCAACCTGTGAGTGACACCATTATTTGAGAGTAAAGTGTCAAAGGCTTTATTGCAAAAATGTGAACCCCCATCACTAATGATGGCCCTTGGGATCCCGAACCTTGTGAATATGTTTTTCTTCAAGAAATCCATCACACTTTGTGCTTCATTGTTAGGCAAAGCCACAGCTTTAACCCATTTGGAAACGTAATCCATAGCAACAAGAATATAGGTGTTCCCACACGAGCTCACAAATGGACCCATAGAGTCGATGCCCCACACATTGAAAATATCAATCTCGAGGATGGTGGTGAGAGGCAACTCAGTTTTCTTGGAGATCCCATCGGCCCTTTGGCAATCATCACAACGCTTAACGAGCTCGCTGCTGTCTTTGTACAGTGTAGGCCAATAGAATCCATAGCTTAGGACCTTTGTAGCAGTTCTCGCCCCACCATGGTGACCACCATAGGGTGAAGAATGGAAAGCTTCAAGAATACCCAATTGCTCTTCTTCTGGTACACATCTTCGGATAACACCATCCGTACAAATTTTGAAAAGATATGGCTCATCCCAATAGTAGTCCAGGCAGTCCTGTTTGAGCTTCTTCCTTTGGTTTGAGGAGAACTCATTCGGAACAATGCCACTCACAATATAGTTGGCCATATCGGCAAACCATGGCATCCCAGTCATAGAAATGGAAAGGAGTTTTTCGTCAGGAAATGAATCATTGATCTCAAGGCCATCATGCGGCCTCCCCTCCTCCTCCAATCGAGGCAAGTGGTCCGCCACTTGATTCTCACTACCCTTTCGGTCTTGAATATCTATATCAAACTCTTGCAATAGAAACACCCACCGCATCAACCTTGCCTTAGAGTCTTTCTTGCTCATCAAATAACGAAGTGCTGCATAGTCGATATGAACCATTAGGTACGGGCGAAACTTCTCCATAGCAAAGACAATGGCTAGGAGTTCTTTCTCAGTCACCATAAAGTTGACTTGGGCCTCGTTCATGGTCTTCCTAGCATAGTAGACCGGATGAAAGATCTTATTTTTTTGTTGCCCCAATACCGCACCAACCGCCATATCGCTTGCATCACACATGAGCTCAAATGGTAAGCTCCAATTTGGCGCGGTGAAAATAGGAGTGGTAGTCAACTTATACTTGAATAGTTCAAATGCCTTCATACAATCTTCATTGAAAAGTAACTTGACATTTTTCTCCAAGACTATGCACAAGGGGTTTACCACCTTAGAAAAGTCCTTGATGAATCGGTGGTAAAATCCCGCATGACCTAGAAAGATTCTCACTCTCTTTACGGAAGTAGGGGAGCAAGTTTGGATATCACTTCAATTTTTGCTTTATCAACCTCAATACCATTCTTGGAAATCATGTGACCGAGGACAAAGCCCTCGTTGACCATAAAGTGACACGTCTCCCAATTCAGTACCAAGTTAGTTTCTTTACAACGTGCCAATACCTTATCCAAGTTATCCAAGCACTCTTCAAAAGAATCCCCCACGATAGAGAAATCATCCATGAAAACCTTAAGAAAGTCCTTCGCCATATCGGTGAAGATGGACATCATGCATCGTTGAAAAGTTGCCTGTGCATTGTAGAACCCGAATGACATACGCGAGAATGCGAAAGTGCCATATGGACAAGTGAAGGTGGTCTTCTCTTGGTCTTCAGGTGCAATAAGAATCTGGCTATATCCGGAATATCCATCCAAGAAGTAATAATAAGCACGTCCGGCTAACCTATCCAATATTTAATCAAGAAATGGAAGCGGAAAATGGTCTTTCCGCGTAACTTTGTTGAGCTTTCTATAATCCATGCACACTCTCCACCCGGTGATAGTTCTTGTGGGGATCAATTTATTTTTGTCATTTGTTATCACAGTCATGCCCCCTTTCTTTGGGACACATTGCACCGGCAATGTCCACGAACTATCGAAAATGGGGTAAACCACCCCGGCATCCAACCACTTGATGATCTCTTTCTTTACTACCTCTTGCATGGCCTAATTCAATCATCTTTGATGTTCCACATAGGTTTTTGTATCCTCCTCCAAAATGATTTTGTGCATGCAAAAGGCAGGGCTTATACCCCAAATATCTGCCAATGTCCAACCTATTGCTTTCTTCCTCCTTTAAAGCACCGCAAGGGTGGCATCTACCTGCACGTTAGTTAAGCACGAGGAAAGAATAATAGGTAAAGTAGAACAAGGGCCCAGAAACTCATACCTGAGGTGTGAAGGCAAAGGCTTTAATTCCAAGGTGGGAGGCTCCTCGATTTAGGGCTTTGTTGGTGGAGTCTTCCAGTTTTAGAGATCCAAGGAATGTTTTTGGGGCTTAAAAGTATATGATCGCATTCCTTGCAAAGCATTGACACATTCTACAAAGCCTTCCTTCTTATCCTCATCATGATTCAACAACACAATTTACAAGGTATCTTCCACATTTATCATAGCAGTTTTGTCATCAACAATTACTTCGGTCACAAGATCCACGAACGAATACACTTTGTTTCTATTTGGCTGCCTCATTAAGTTACAAACATGGAACACCACTTTTTCATCGCATACCCGGAAGGTGAGCTCTCCAGCTTCCACATCAACTAAGGCCTTCCCTGTAGCAAGGAAAGGTCTCCCCATAATGATTGGCACATCGTAGTCAACCTCACAGTCATGTATCACAAAATCCGCGAGAAGGATGAACTTGTCGACCCTAACTAACACATCATCAATTATCCCCAATGGCCTTTTCATTGTCCGATCGGCCATTTTCAACCTCATGGATGTGGGTCTTAGTTTCTCAATCCCCAATGTTTTGAACACAGAATAGGGCATCAAGTTATTGTTTGCCCCTAAATCACATAAAGCTTTGGCGAAATTGTACTCCCAATAGTGCATGGGATTGTGAAAGCACCGGGGTCTTCTAACTTTGGAGCCATGGAGTGCACCATAGCACTCACTTGATGTGTCATTTTGATCATTTAACTGTTCATTGATCTCTTCTTTGTTACCAAATCCTTCATGAACTTGGCATATCCCGGCATTTGTTCTAACGCTTCAACCAATGGCACATTTATGGACAAACTTTTCATCATATCAATGAATTTCTTGAATTAATTCTCATTGTTTTGATTTGCAAGTCTTTGAGGGTATGAAGAGGAGGCCTTGGAATTGGTACCTTAGCCTTTGGCACTACCAGTTCCGGCATGTCAGTCACGTGCTCCCTAGACGGGTTCACTTCTTATTGCGTCTCCTCCACATTTTCATTAATATCAATCCTCGCTTCTTCATTAGCTTGAACATCATTGCTTGGCTCATCATCATCTTGCACCAACACATCATCACCCACATGTCTTCTTTGGTTTGAGGTACTAGAAACTCCACCTCTCCGACTTCTTGTTGTCATGGACATTGCATGCCTCGTATTCCCACCTTTCGGGTTCACCACCGTATCATTAGGTAGTGCCTCATTTGGGCGAGTATTTACATCTTGAGAAATTTGGCCAAGTTGAACGTCCAAGTTGCGGATAAAAGTGTTGTGGGAGGCTAATTGGGCATTGGAGTCGGCGTTTTACTCCATCATTTGCTTAAACATGTTTTCAATCCATCCCATTTCACAATTGGAAGAACTAGGACCTTGGGAAGGATATGGAGGCGGGTTGTTTGGTTGTTGATACATCGGGGGCCTTTGAAAGCCCGACCCCCGATTTCCTTGATTGTTATTGTTCCCCCAATTGTTTTGATTGTTACCACTCCAATTACCTTGATTATTTCCTCCCTAATTACCTTGATTACCCCAATTTCTTTGATTATTGTTATTTCCACCACTCTAATTTCCTTGGTGGCCTTGGTTGTTCCAGTTTCCTTGGTTTCCTTGTGATCTCCATTGTTGTTGATTTGGAGCATTGCTTCTTTGACCTTGATAATTGTTGACATATTGAATCTCTTCATCTTGCTCATCATATGAATCATCTTGATTATACCCACTATTACTTTACTCAAATTGTTCCGGATGGTTTTGTACTTGTTGACCTCGTTAGCGTCTCCTATTTACCATCATGTTCACCCCTTCCATAGCATTCACCTGTTTCGACCCTTGAACCTGTTGAAGTTGAGCCTTGGCCAGTTGGTTCGTGGTGGTTGTCAACTCCGCAATAGCTTGCCCATGATCATGTAGCTCATTGTGTAGGTGAATAACATTTGGGTCACCCTGAAGAACATTGGCTCTACTTTGCCATGCCGAAGAGGTGTCCACCATCTCATCCAAGATTTCACAAGCTTCAGAATAAGGCGTGTTCATGAAGCTACCCCCAGCGAGTTGATTTACCACACACTGATTTGTTGTGTTGATCCCCCTGTGGAAGGTCTGTTGGATGATGGCCTCAGTCATATCATTGTTCGGGCACTCTTTGACCATGGTGCTATATCTTTCCCAAATCTCGTGCAATGGCTCATTGGGCTCTTGTTTTAAAGCTAAAATTTCATCCCTTAGTGTAGCCATGTGCCCCGGAGAGAAGCATTTGGCAATCTCTCTAACCAGTCCAAAGCCTTTCCCTGTAGAGAAAAGGGAAACAGCCTTAACCGCAGTGCATCCTCGGTGACATTTGTTTTCTTGCTCCCCCAACAAGTATCGATGAAACCCTTGAGATGCTTGTAGGCATTTTAGTGTGGAGCTCCGGTTAAGAAACCCCGCTGCTCAAGCAGTGTAAGCATCACGTTGGTAATTTAGAAGTTGCCCTCCCTAATCAGAGACGAGACTATTGCACTTGCATAACCCTCATTCGGCAACACTCGGCGCGCTTCTCTTGGTGTAGGTGGTCGGCCTCGCATGTTTACGTGAGGCTCGGGATAAACCTCATCCACTTGATTGTCATCTACCTCCTCCCCCAATGGTAAGTTTCTGAGGGGCTCGTTGTTAAGGGCCATTTTGTACCTAAAAGCAATTCACAAACAAAATTAGTGACTCGGAAGGAAAGAAAGACAAAACATACAAATACCTAGATATATAGATAAATCCATTTAACTCCCCGGCAACGGCGCCAAAAATTGATCGGGTCCAAGCCTACCCTACTATTGAGTAGCGAGGGTGGTCGATGCAGTTTTAACCCAACTAGATCGGGATCAAATCCACATGGAGCTAATGTTTGGAATTAGGTTTATGTCTAAGCTAGATGCGGGTTTTGAATCTAATTACACTTCAACAAGTTTGGGTTTGATTTCTACTTCTAACTTTACTCTAAAGATTGCAATAATTGAAACTAAGGACAATATTTTTGTTGTTGTTTTTCAAATGATTAAAGAGACTAGGGTAGTGACTTCTACCTAGGTGGATATCTAACGGGTAGCAAAATCTAGGGAAAGCTTGATTAGCTGGGATTGTAATATAGCTATCACACCAAGGTACTCACTCAATACCTCTCGGTAGTTTGAGTGATTTTGCCCAATTTGTTTTTCTCGCGTCCAAATGGGTATTCATGCAAATCAAGTGATATTAGCTCAAGTTGGGTATTACTATCTCTAGGTTTAACCCTTTAATTGGGGCTATCAATTTCTTGAGTTCACCTAGACTTAGTCCCTCTTTCTCAAGTAGAGACTAAGTCATAAAGGCATGAATCAATGTTTGCAACCATTAATTCTTGAGTTCTAGCAAGAACTAGGCTAAATATCACTAACCCATTCACATTCAAGGTCTAAAATAAAATACCCATTAAATACCCACACTAGGGTTGGGTCACAACCCTAGCTATGAGTTTAGCTACTCATGGAAATAACAGAAATTAAAGATGAAATGAAGATAAAATCTATAATATTAATTTATGGAATGAAAATCTAATGTTAAGAAGTGAATCTAGTACAAAATTTCCGAAAACAGAAAAGTCAACCGTCTCAGGTGCTCATACCCAACATAACATAACCTAAAAATGATCAAAATTTTTATTTATACTAAGGTGAAAATATCTGACAAAAATGCCTATGCGGAGGTTGTGCGGCCGCGTAATTTTGAGTGCAGTCGCACTCTTGCTTTTGCGGCCGCATAATTCTGATGCGGTCCACATTCATTTCTTTTGGATCTGGGTTGAGCTGAACTTTTGCATACCACATAATTCTGAGTACAGCCGCACTCCAGATTATGCGGCAGCGTAAACGTGATGCGGTCCGCACTTGCTTGAGTTTGGCTTAAAATCAACTCTTTGATTCTTCATCTTGCGGATCGCATAATTGTTTTCGTGGCCACACAAGGGACTTCCGCGACTGCACAATTTTGTTGCGGTCCTCACTTCTCTCTTTTGCTCAAGTTGTCAGCTCTCTGAATCTCAGTCATCGCGGTCCGCGTAATTTTAATTGCGGCCGCACAGGGACTTTCGCGGCCGTATGTTTCCGGTGCAGCCCGCGCTCATCATGTAGCCCAAAATCACAATCTCTGAATCTCCCTCTTGCGGACCGCATAATTATGATCGCGGCCGCATCATGGCTTTCGCGGCTGCACAATATTTATGCGGTCCGCACTTCAGACCTCTTTGTCCAACTTTGGTTTTTGTTCAACTTTTGACTCCTTTGTGAGTTGATTTTGATTCCTTTGGCTCATTTTGAATAATTCCTGCAAGCAAGCATATTTTATTAGTTTCCGGGAATATCTTCAAGCAGTTTTGGCCTAAAACACAAGTAAAAGAGAGAAAAAAATAGGTTAAAATCCCTACTTATCAATACACACTACCCTCCCCAGAACCCACTTGTGGGATTACACTGAGTTTGTTGTTGAAGTTGTTGTTAAATTATGAACTCATTAGAACCTTCTCGAGAGTCATCCACCATGTTCTAATCTTGCATGTACCGCCAATACGAGCTGAACAACTTGTGCTCCATTAGCATACAAATACCTTTAGAAGCAACCCCATCTTAAGAAACCGAGTGAATCACTACTCCATGCACACTATATCCACCATGAATAACAAACCCGAATCATTCCAAGATTCCTATATTCCCATGAGATAAAATATAATACATCATGTATCCGACAATTTCCTTGCTCAGGTCATCCTCTAATCCAACCTCTCCAAGTCATAATGGATCCACAAGTATGACTCAAACCAAGACTAACATAATACATGACCAAGGACAAGTGATAGTTATATCCAGAAAGCAGGTACATCTTCAATGCCAGCTTCCATCATACACAGCAGCATCAGCTCCAAGATCTACACGTAAGGTGCAGAAGTATAGTATGAGTACAGCTGATCTCATGTACTCAGCAAGTATCATAACTTATCTCGGCGAGGTAATAGCGACAAGAATTATTAATGATACTCGCTAATAACCTATTAAGTTCTTAAATCTCACAAGTACACAACAATAATATTATCAAGTCATAAATTACTGATAAGCCACATCGGTTCCCAAAGATAATATAACATACTCTGTTTCAGTTAAGAATTCCAGCATATAGAAAAGATATGTGTATAATATCATTAAATCATCAAACCTGCATATAAAGAAGATATGCGTGAAATAAATAAGTCAAGTTACACGGGTTCACATATAAAGAAGATATGTACCGTATCTGATCTCATCAAGTAAGGTAGCATATAAATAAGATATACGCAAAGGCATGTATACACGCTGGAGCTAGCAAATAAAGAAGAGATTCAACAAAATCATGTATACATCCAAGCAAATTGCAAGTAAAGAAGTAATACAATAACCAAAATAAAACGCTGCTCAGTGTTTCCTCATAAATGCAATAACCAAATCAAAACTACGGATCAGCTTTTCTCATACCACGTGTACACCGTCAAGACAAAATATGAGAGGATGACCCTAGGGGGATGGATCCAGATCCATACGGTGCACGTATGACGCACGTTCCAATAATGTATCAACTGCATAGACAACTCACGTGCTACATAAACAACTCACGTGCTAATAACAACAATATCTCGGATCTGCACGGACAACTATCGTGCCATAACAACAATATCTCGGATTCGCACAGATAGCTCATGTGCAAATAATATATCAACCGCACGGATAACTCATGTACTGCGCGGATAACTTACGTGCCAATAACAATAATATCTCAGATTTGCACGGACAACTCACGTGTTACACAGATAACTCATGTGCCAATAACAACAATATCTCGGATCTACACATACAACTCACATGCCAATAATATATCAACCGGACAGACAACACATGTGCTGCACGGACAACTTACGTGCCAATAACAACAGTATCTCGAATTGGCATGAACAACTCACGTGCTATCATACCTCAAGCACACGGACAACTCACATGCTAATAATCACAACCATATAGCATGTTCACGTGCTACCTGTCCAATATATATCACACGGAAAGCAGATACACAAGAATACATGTACAAGAACAATGGATATCAAATTGCATACTTATGGACTGGTGTAACTGACATGATAAGGTGTATGAATGTGCGGAGTATGCTACCATAGCTCAAACCAGGCAATTACATCACGAAAGTAGCAATTATCAGGTTCAATCAGGAGATTAACCTCTATGTAACCTCAAAAATGGTTCAGATAGCTCACAAAAAGGAGTACAAATATAAGAAACATCACAACATGAAGCTTATCAATTAACTTGAGACATATCATAGCCTAAGCACTACCCTGAGCATGAATAATAACTCAGTGCACGCACATGGGCTCAACCCCTCACATGTGCGCCACCCATAGGACATAGCTATCACAAATAACTGAGGCAACTAGTGCCTCAACCAAGTTTAGGTAAGATACTCAACTCAAGAAAGCCAAAACAATACTCTAGAAATGCCATCTCGCGCGAATCGACCTCTGAATGACTTGAATCTAGCCAAAAGTAACTCAAAAACATCAAATAATGCCATAGGAAATAAACCCAAACGATAAAGGTCGAATCTTTAATCAAATACTCAAACTTAACCAAAAAGTCAACCTGGGCACACACCTTGAAAACCGACAAAACTCACAAATTTTGATAACTCATTCGAATACGAGTCCAACCATACTAGTTTCATCAAAATCTGGATCTGAATTGATGCTAAAAATTCAATTATCCACTTTAGAAAAGCTTTGACAAAAACCTCAAATTTCTCTTTTAGATTCATCAATCAAATGCCAAAATCAAAGAATGAATCATGTATAATAATCAAATCCGAGTAAAAAATATGTATCCCAACCCAAGTAGTGAAAGTCCTCTCTAAAATCGCCCAAATCCGAGCTCCCAATCTAAAAATATGGTAAATGGGTTCCAAGTCTTAAAATAATATCTTATATGCATTGTGCAGTGGTACTTTGCGCTGAGGTGGCAAGCCACATAGCATCCACCTCATCAAATGTCCATGCCACATAGGATTAGATGTCCACTAAATTGGACAAACTTAACAAAAAAAGGGATATATTTGAACCAATAATATAACAACAAGGATATATATGGACTCAATGTATAATGAGAGGTATATTTAAACATTTTTTGATAGTACATGAGTATATTTAGCTCTTTTCCGCTATAAAATTGATGTCGATTATGTAAATAAATAATTAAATACTTCATTATCATTGACAAGGTGGGTTGCTCTGATGGTAAGCACCCTCCACTTCCAACCAAGAGGTTGTGAGTTCGAGTCACCCCAAGAGCAAGGTGGGGAGTTCTTGGAGGGAAGGATGCCGAGGGTCATTTGGAAACAGCCTCTCTACCCCAGGGTAGGGGTAAGGTCTGCGTACACACTACCCTCCCCAGACCCCACTAGTGGGATTATACTGGGTTGTTGTTGTTGTTGTTGTATCATTGAAAAACATGTGGATATTAATACAAAACAAAAAATAATTTATAGGTGTACTAGCTAAATGTTGGTCATGAAATAATGATTTAAAAATTGTTATTAAAACATCTAAGCAAAGACTGATCTTACTTTTGGCAGAACCAAAAATAGGTAAGAGAAAAGTATATAGGTGTGGAACGAATTGATAGGCTGCGATTAACAGACCAAGTGCACGATCAACTTTTTGTCAATTACGGAAAGTACATGTAATACCAGATCGCTTCACTCTCAATGCTTGCATGCCTCTCGCTTTTACTTGAGTAAGGTTATAAATAACATATTCGATGTTTGTTGTGACTTACTAGTAATATCCTCCTGGTAGTCTAGCTATACTAGGTGATTGGCCTGTGTTTGAAATAGCTAATTTAGTGTGGAGTATAATCTTAATGCCGCAACATAGATTCATATTGTGGCTAGCTGTGCATGGAAAGTTACTAACCATAGCTAGATTGATAAGAGGTGATAATGCTAGCTAGATGTTGTCTATGTGACATCCAACATTTGTTTGTTGAATGTCCATGGTCTGTTGAGTTGCCGAAGGCCATTATTGGTTGGGTTTGGACCTGATCTCCAGCATCTAGACACTACGCAATCCTTACTCAAGATCAAAAGTAAGCGTAGGAGAAGGTGGCCAAGACATTAGACGCTCTTTAGGTATATTAATGTTGTTTGTTATGGTAATATTTCACGGTTATTAGCAAAAGAAATAACTTCAAGGAAAAATATGAACATAGGTAGCCAGATACCAGATTCCATACAACTGCCACCATTTTGAGTAGAACTCACTTAGCCAAAAGTAGACTTTTAATGTGCTCCAACCACATTAATAGCTTGTCAAGATGCAAAAATCAGCTTATTTTGAGAAGTGTTTTTTCTTAAAGTATTTTTGATGAGAAGTAGTTTGTGTTTGGATAATTAATTTGTAAAACACTTCGAGCAGTAATTAGTGTTTGACCAAACTTTTAAAAACTGCTTCAAAGTGTGTTTTCCTCAAAAGTGCTTTTCAAAAAAGTGTTTTTAATTTGGAGAGAAGATATTTTTTTTTATTTTTCCAAAATTGCTTCTGCTTCTCCTCAAATGCACTTGTTTTTTTTTTGCAAAAGCTTGACCAAACGGGCTATAAAAGGGCAAAAAATTTCCTAGCCAATCTATTAAACAGTTGAGACATGAAATATACCATAGCTCAATTAAAAGGATACATAAAAGAAAAGCATTAGACCATATATAGTTCAATATAACTTGCCCACAACAAAGAAATGTTCTTGAAAATAAGAAATATTAACTTTTGTAACAAGACGTTAGATATTTTATGAAACTGATATCTTCCTCAACAAGAGAGGAATATCTCTACTTACGTCATAGCCAAGTCCATAGGAAAGCATTCATGAGCTTTAGAACTTGAAATCCTCTGCAAGCTTCAAATTGCAAAGAACATAATGGAGAAAAAGGAAAAAATGGCAGAAATCCATTCACAGGCAAAGAGCTTGATTGATGAACCAGTATAGTAATAAGGAGGGGGAGGTCCATAATTATACTGTACTGGACAACACGGAATAACCGGAGTAGCTGGCGGGCAATTGCCATAACCAGTACTAGGTGGTAGTGGTGGTGGTGGTGGAACACCAGAAGGTGGTGGTGGAACACCAGAAGGTGGTGGTGGAACACCATAGCTTTGGTAACCAGAAGGGGGTGGGGGTGGTTGTTGGGAATGGCAAGGATATGGACAAATTGTACAATTTGTACAAGCATTTTGTGGAGATGTGCCATCTCCATAAGTATCTTGAATAGTATTATCTTGAGTATTATTGCTACCAAAAACACTTGAGAAAAAGTAGAGTATGAGCAACCAAGTTCCTAGAAGAAATTTCAATTTTTCTTGAGCCATTCTTGGTTTTCCAATTCCTTGACAACTTTGATAGAGAAGAAGTAGCTAAAGCTAAAAGAATATAGATGCTCTCTCTTTTTTTATGTTTGGTTCTCTCATGGTTTTGGGGACTGAAATCATGTATCAAGTGACACATCAAACCAAAACCATGCCACATAGCTAGCAAATGTGGCAAATTCAAGGTGTTGATGATGAAACTAGTTTGACTCTGTTTGCATGGATTTCTCATACACAGACAATGAAAACAAAGTGGGAAATGTACATCAGCTAAAACAGAAGTGATATAAGGTCAGCAATTTCATTTTTACATGTCTTTAAACAGAAATGATCTAGAGGCTATTAGATCAGCAATTTTAATTGTACATATCTATATACAGCTAACAAAAGCAAAAAGTGAAAGCCCTCAGAAAGGAACATGCTATGAATCAGCTGACTAAATTCAAATTGTCTACTACTACTCCAAAATGGAATGAAACTTGGCATTTGTTTTGAAGTTTCCAAAAAATTTAGTTTACAAACTTGGTTTTGAAGTTCATAAAAATTGTATACAAGTAGTTAGCAAGTGTAAGTATAAGTAGCACCTATTAGCATAAAACAACTAGTGCATGTTTTTTCATTCTTGGTTAAGCATACCTTAGCAATGCATTTGGAGATTTCCCTTTTGCTTAATTTAGGTTTAGCTGCATATTCCTCTATAGGCATCCACAGGAATAGAGAAAAATAAGAAGGTAAATAAGTAGTCCCTATTGTTGAAAATATTATTGTATGTATTCACCAAGTCCAAGTTGACTAAGAAATTTAATTATTCCTCTAATCTAATTTGTTTGACATTATTTTCTTATGAATTTGTCTTAAAAAAAATGAAATATTTTTATATTTGAAAGCAATTAACTTCAAACTTCTCGTTTTAGCCTTAATAAAAGGCTTTTATAGTCATATAAATGTTATGGCATACTTAAAATCACAAATTTTAAAAGTCTTATAACCATACAAATATAATGTATTTAAGATCGCAAGTTATTAATTTCTTTATGTTTTTCTTAAATTTCACGCCTGATTAAATTATACCAAACAAATTAGAACAAGCGTCAATGTGGAGTTGATTTTTTTTATTTTTTAATATCTACTTCGAGAATTTCGGCTGACAATAACAGGCAGGAAAACAAAATATTGATCCAGAATGGAGTTATTTATAAAAATACAAAAAAGGGTCAAAATTATCCCTTATTATTTGGTAAATGATTTACATTTATCCTGCGGCATCTATCAGTCCAAAAATACACCCTACATCTATCTATCAGACCAAAAATATACACTGATATATTAGATTAATATATGGATGTAGGGTGTAAATTGGATTGATACATGGCCGGAGAGTAAATATAAATCATATACCAAATAATAGGGGATAATTTTGACCCAATAAAAATAAGCATCAACGTGATGTTGAAATTTTCAATTTCTAATTGGGGAATTGCGACTGAGGATAAAAAGTTGGGAAAACTAAATACGGGTTAATAATGACACATTGACAACAGGTGGAAATCCCTATTGCCAACTCGTTGACACTAATAAATTGAGGAACCACATAAATACTTGAATATATATATATATATATATATATATAT
>AWOL01S0004666.1:285759-329920 GCA_000715115.1 Nicotiana otophora | reverse complement strand
TTGTTATAAATATATGGTATAAGGCTGGAATCATTGATGAATGACTTCATTATCATATTAATGATACTGTTATGTTAAATTAAGAAGTCTATAAGGGGTGATATGGGGTATGCAGGTTCCAATCGGAGCTTCCCGTTCGTCGTGAAGTAGTTGTGACTTATTGTTGTTATATGGTGTCTTGTTATTGATACTTAAATGTTTCCGGATTTCTCTGGTTGTTTTTGTTGGAGATATAAATATACTTGAATATATATATATATATATATATATATATATATTAATCTATGCGTGGAGTGATTCATTAATGGTGGGAACTCGATGAAGCTTATCCACCATTGAAGGAGTCCACTATTGACAGATACAAAATGAGAGCTATATGTTTACCCTGAAATTAGATAACAAATAAATTTGTACGCGATTTAAAGGATACATAGTTTAATTCAACACGAAAAATTAAGATTAATAGATAAATCAATTAAAGATGAAATTAGTGATCAAACCAATAACATTGTTAGGATCAGGACTGAACTTAGATTGAATAGCGACCTCGTCCTCAATTGGACCCTCGGTTCGAGCCCAGCCGAGAATGAAGAACGGAATAAGTGAGAGAAATTTTTTAACGGTAGCTAGAAGGAAAAAATAATTTTTTATTGCTTTTAATTGGGTGTTACAATGTGTCACATCAAAGAAAAACTTTCTCTTTATATAGTAGGAGAATTGCAGTTCTAGTACAAGTCTAAAAGAGGTAAAAATCTTCTTTTCCCTGTAATTATTGATCCATAATCGATATCGAGCGAGATTCGCGTCGTGATATCTAGTTGAGGGAGAGTATTACGGCCCTCTATCCATCATGCATAACCATTCATCGTGTCTCCCGATGTCTAGAACTTACACTCGGCCTGGGGCGCGTTGCTTTACCATATCAAATGTCGGATATACCGTTCATTCATCCAGGGTTTCGATACGAATGATCTCTGACCTCGATTACAATCTCCTGTATCTGTGCTCCTCCTTCATTCTCTCATCGGGGAATCGGGGTAGAGATTGCCCCCGATTTTACCCGTACACAGATAGTCCTCTCGTTTTCCGGAGGGTAGATTTATCGAAACGACGGGAAGTGAAATATGAACCTCGGTTCCTTCCTTCGTACGTTAGGACCGAGTTGTTAGGTCAACGAAACGTCCCATCAGCCGCGTTGTTCAGACTTCAGACATATGTCAGCCGCCGGTTGACTGTCCTCGAATGCGAAACATCGCGTATTGATTGTTCTCTCCTTTTCACTTCTCCACTTTCTAATTCCAGAACTTTTCGACTTACCCTCGAATTTTCTACTTACCTTTAACTCCTTCAAATCTTCATCATTGCTCCTTAGACCTTCACATCTTCATCCTCAATCTTCATACATTCTCTTTGAATCTTCAACCCAGACCTTCATATCTTCATCCCATCTTCAAATATTCATATGTTTTCTTCAAACCTTCATATTTCACAAATCCCAATGGCAAAAACTTCTAAATTCGTGCCTCAGCAAACCGCTCCGTCATCTTCCAACCCGGACACACACGTTGATGTGACCATTCCTGAGGTGGCCTAGGAGCCTCCCTTGAAGAGCTTCATACCCGGTGTTGCTCTATTAGGAACGACTTTAATGTCGATAAGGCCTCCAATCAATAGGACCGAGGTGAGGGAGCATGGAGGTACATATGCTCCATTACTGAGGAGACACAACCCATAGTCCGGGTAGACTGTAACTGGGAGGGCAAGGAGTTGGTTGTCCCCGGGCCCAATGATGACATCACCACTCACGTGGAGGGGTAATTAAGTTTTTACACTTACCCCTTCACGCTCCCCTCGGTGGACCCCATAGTCCTGGACTTCTGCAAAAGGTACGAGGTCTGCCTTGGGAAGATTCACCTGTCCTTTGAGAGGATCGTAATCCTCCTACGACACTTCGTGAACAACACCGAAGCACCTCGGTTTACCCTAGACCCTGCTTCGTCTATACAGTCCCTAAATCTTCCGAGGGGGGTTAATCAAGCTCGTTCGTCGAGAAAGCAAGGTTTTGTTCTCGATCATCGACGAGGACCGAGATCGGGGCTGGCATGTGAGGTTCGTTCGGGTGAAAACCAAAAACCTCATCCCCTCCGAATTTCTACCGTTCCACTAAAAGTGAAACGCACCCTTTAAGTCTTTTCCTTCTCGAGTATTTGACATTCTCGTTTATTCTATTTCTAATTGCATGTGTTTATCGTCGTGCAGCGGTTGCCCAGGTTCCTAATGCAGTCTCTCGCTTCAAGGAGTGGATCGAGGGGATCTGCAAATAGATGCCCTACCGCAAGCGCACATGGCGTAAGCTCTCGAAGGGCATGTGGGAGGCCCGTTCCCAGGGTGAGGCTCTTTCGCGAATGATTACATTCATACATGATACTTATATTTCTCTAAGTCTTCTTCCTTTTCACAGGTTTGCCCAAGACCACCGAGCTCAGGCCGTTGGATGAGGACGTCCGTCCTTGCTCATTGAACCCTGCGCTTCGGGCCAGCCGGGGCTGCCGCAAAGGAGGAGAAAAAGAAGAGGAAGTCTTCAGGCTCCCTTGATTCCTAGGATAAGAAGAAGAGGGTGACCATCCGGGTCCGAAAAATCAAAAAGAGAAGAGAGATTATCCTGAGGACAACAACCTTGAGTTCATTGCTCATGAGTCGACCCTAAACGAGGGGGAGCAGGAGGCAACCTGGAAAGGTGACCACGAGCTTGATCCCCCTCTAGCTCAAGAACCAGAGGGAGAGACGGAGGTCGCACCCTCCTGAGAAGCCGCTCATTCCTGAAGGAGGTAGCTGGTGTCATCGACATCGTGGAGACGTCGTCCTATACTTTGTCCATGCTCGAAGAGGCTCAAGCGAGCAAAGAGAAATCAAACGAGACGGCGCCGGACCTAGATGATGCCCTCCACACATTCTTCGATGGCATGGACATGGCCGCGTTGGAGGATTTTTCCTGGCTTGGTCACCTGGAGGTCCTAAAAAGAATGTTCCATCAAGAGCGGGCGAGCCGAGATCGAGCCTGAAACTAGTGAAACAGTTACCTATCCCCGAGTGTTGACCCCGACCGTAAGAGAATGGTCATTCTTACTATCCCAGCGGACGTCCGGGAATTGTCTGTTCTGGTGGGCGTGGACAGCTACCTTCGTTACCTGGTGACCGAGGAGGACCAAGCAAATATGAATGAAGTAGGCACGTCGAGCCTCTTCAACGAGGCATAACAGACACTTAACCAGGTAAGAGGTCTATCATTCGTATCCCTTGCGAATTTCACTTAGCTTTAGACATATTCTAATGACTTTGTTGTTTTTCAGGCTTCAATGCTTCATTATGAAAGCTCCCTTTGGTCCCGCTTAGAAATCAGCTAGCTCGAGTTCGATCTCAAAGAGCAAGTCATGAAGAAGGACATGTACATGGCTCTTAGTGAACAACAAGATGAGGCCCTCAAGGACCTCCCCATTCTCCAAGCCAAGCTAGAAAAGGCTCAGAAGGAGGCCTCGTCCTTGAAGAGGGAGCACGCCGACCTGGTCAAGAAGGTAAGGATCTTTGAGGCTAAAAATGAGAAGTTACTCGTGGTGAATGACAACACAACTTCGCAGGTTCAAGAGAAGGTAGACCTGATCGACCAGCTTCGAGCTGAGATGGATGAGGTCAAGGCCATGACCGAGGCATGGAAGGGCAGGATGGACTTTCTAGCTTCGAAAAAAGAGGCTACAAAAGAGGAGTTGGCATCGGTCAAGGACCAACTCCGGGTGGAAAAGGACCAGCTGAACTCGGCCGTCAAGGAACGGGATGCCCTCGGCCAAGAATATGCCACGCTGAGGTCCAAATAGGAGGCAACTTCTATTGAATCCTCCGGTTTCTAGGAAATGCTGGCCAAGTATAAGGCTTATGTGGAGATAGTTGAGGCCCGCTTAAAGATGAAGACCGAGTACGTAAAGCGGCTAACCCGGAGAGATATCCTCGAGGAGATCCATGCCCGAGGTTTTGACCCGTCGGTCGAGATTGAAGAAGCCAAGAAACTTGAGCCCGAGGCAAAGGAACTCTATGAGCCCAAGGGTCCCAAAGGCTCTGATGGTTTCGAGTGTTCCGACGGTTCTGGTGACGAGTCGAGCCCCGGTGAAGACCATGCGTAAATGCCTTAGTTCTTTTTTAATTTTTCCTTGTATATTTTCTTTTTTGTTAATTTGGAGGTCGTTTTATCGTGCCTTTGAGAATATGTTTTGGAATATATAAAAATTTCCCCTTTTGGCAATATCGTATCTTTACTTTCCAGTATCAATTTGCAATTTTTTATTTTCGTATCGTTTTTAATGCCTTACCATAAAATCAAATGTATTCTAGAGCATCCATTTTTTGGAGGCCCAAATGGGGCCCTATTTTGTTGGCAACTTCAGATTACTTGTGGGTTCGGGTCTTCGATAAAACCAAAGGCATTTAAGATGCTTAAGTGTCATAGATGATGTTTTGTCGAGGGTAACCTTTTAATAGGTTTTGATTTTTCGTAAGGTCCTTACTTTTTGAGTACGTACTTAGGATGTCTCCGAGCCATTTTTAGGGCGGTCGTAGCCTTTCGTATTAGGGCACTGCCTAATAGGCTTGGTGCCTCCAGGATTTGGTAGCTCGGGTCGTCCAAATTTTTATCGGTCGACAGTCCCCGGGTAGGGGTAGCCCGTGGGCTTTAGGATCCAGGATTGAATAAGTGAAATGCGTAGTAATAAAGTGTAAGGGAAGTATAGATTTCTTTCATTGTTTAATATGCAAGGTACATGATTGGAGGTGCGTAAGCCTTGTGATGTGGCTAGAGTGGACTATGTGAGAACGGTTCGCATGACTGTTTGACCCTTACAAATGAATTCTTATCACCAAGCCTTGACTTTTGACATATAAAATTTTCCTTTTCTAAGAATCCTAACCTAGGGGTGATGGCCCCCGATATTTAAGGCCGAGCTTGTGAGGGATAGGATACCATTGATTCGGTGCAAATGCTCATCAATTCCGGTTTAAGGCTAGTCTTCAAAACTAAGGTAGCACGTCTTACTATTGACTCATTAAAAACCTTGTCGAAAAACCTACTTCGGGACAAAATTGGTTCAAGGAAAAAAGAGTACAACACGTGCTTTCAGACCTAAAAGTCATGTTTGTCCCTGGCCGAGTACCTGCATACGTTAGTCTGCAATGTAACTAAATTAAAAGGTAATTAAGTTTGTACCTTAGCAGTAGTACTGCTTTAAGTGTGCCATGTCCCAGTTGCTCGGTAGTTGTACACCGTTTCCCTATTCGAGTTTATATGATCCTTTGCCGATTATTCCGACGACTTGATACGGATCCTTCTTAATTCAAACTAAATTTCCCTTCGTTTGGGTTCCTGGTGTGTATTGTTACCTTTCTTAATACCATGTCCCCAACTTGAAAATGTCAGAGGTTGGCTATTCGGTTGTAGTACCTCCCTACTCGTTGCTTCTGCGCGACCAATCGGACCAGGGTGGCTTCTCGCCTTTCATCCGATATTTCCATACTTGTGGTTATGGCCTCACCGTTTGACTCTTCTGTAGCATACTGGATCCTGAGGCTCGGTTCCCCTACCTCGACTGGTATTAAAGCTTCCGCTCCATATATGATAGAGAACGAGGTTGCCCCGGTACTTGACTTCGAAGTCGTACAGTATGCCACACCACTTTGGACAAGATTTCCTTCCACTTTCCTTTAGAATCTGTCAATTTTGTTTTCAGGTTTCGGAGTATAGTAGTTTTCATCGATTCCGTTTCCCCGTTCCCACTAGGGTGGTAAGGCGTTGAAAATATCTTCTTGATTTTGTGATCCTCGAAAACTTACTTACCTTGCTGCCAACGAATTATTTTCCGTTGTCGCAAACGATCTTAGCTGGTATCACAAATCGACATATTGTGTGATCCCAGATGAATTCGATGACTTCATTCTCTTGGACCTTCTCGAATGCCTGAGCCTCGACCCATTTGGAAAAGTAATTGTTCATAAATAGTATGAATTGAACCTTACCGGGTGCCCATGGCAGGGGACCAACGATGTCCATTCCTCACTTCATAAATGGCTATGGCGACAGGACTGGGTTGAGCATCTCTCCCAATTTATTAATCATTGAGGCATGTCTTTGGCACTTGTCGCATTTTTGCACGAAGTCTTTTGCATCCTTCTCCATTTCATTCCAGTAGTAGTCGGCTTCGATTAGCTTTCGAGCTAAGGATTCCTCCCCCGAATGGTTCTCGCAAGTGCCCTCGTGAACTTCTCTCATGGCATATTCGGCCTCTCCGCGCCCTAAGCATCTGGCCAGTGGGCCAAAGAAGGATCTCCTGAACAATGCCCCTTCGACTAAGCGAAATCTGGTAGCCTTGGTGCGTAGGGCTCTCGATCTTTTAGGATCCGAAGGCAATTTTTCTATCTTCAGGTAGTCTATGTATTTGTTCCTCCTATCCCAACTCAAACTTGTCGAGTTTACTTCGGCGTGACCTTCTTCTACCACAGAGTTCATCAGTTGTACCACTGCCCCCGAGTTGAATTCATCGACGTCAACAACCGACCCCAAGTTGGCCAGTGCATCGGCATCACTGCTTTGATCTCGGGGTACATGTTGCAGAGTCCATTTCTTGAATTGGTACAGAGTCACCTGCAACTTGTCCAAGTACCTCCGCATTCGTTCTTCTTTTAGTTCGAACATTCCGTTGACTTGATTTACCACGAGGAGGGAGTCGCATTTGGATTTGATCACTTCGTCCCCAAGGCTCTTAGCCAGTTCTAAATCTGCAATTGTGGCCTCATACTCAGCTTCATTGTTATTCAATTTTACAGTCCTAATATTTTGCCTAATTATGCTTCCTGCAAGTGGTTTTAACATGATACCGAGCCCAGACCCCTTCGCGTTGGAGGCACCATCCATGAATAGGGTCTAGATTCCCGAATTAGCCCCTGAGATGAGTAGTAATTCCTTTTCAACTTCGGGTATTGAGGCCGACATGAAGTCGGCCATAAAGTCTGCCAAAATTTGAGATTTTATGCCAGTTCAAGGTCGGTACTCGATATCGTACCTGCTAATCTCCACGGCCCATTTGGTCGGCCGACCCGAAAGCTCAAGCTTATGCGTGATATTCCTCAGAAGGTAAGAGACTACGACACGTATAGGGTGGCATTGAAAGTACGGTTTTAGCTTCCTGGAACCGCTTAGAAAAGCGAGTGCTAACTTTTCCAGGTGAGGATACCTCGATTCGGCATCGCCTAGTGTTCTACTGACATAGTAAATAGGAAATTACGTACCTTCTTCCTCCCGAACTAAGACACCACTTACTGCCACCTCGAAAACCGCCAAGTAGAGGTACAGTTGTTCGTCTGCCTTCGGAGTGTGCAGTAGAGGGGGGCTCGATAGGTACCATTTGATTTCTTCCAAAGCTTGTTGGCATTCTAGAGTCCAGGAAATATTATTCTTCTTCTTCAATAGTGAGAAAAATCGATGGCTCTTGTCCAAGGACCTCGAGATGAATCGACCTAATACGGCTACACGCTTGGTCTGCCTTTGAACCGCCTTGACGTTGTCCACTATGGTGATGTCCTCTATGGCCTTTATTTTATCAGGGTTGATCTCTATCCCCTGATTGAATACCATGAACCCGAGGAATTTACCCGAACCGACCTTGAACGTGCACTTCTCCGGGTATAGCTTCATGTTGTATTTCCGTAGTATGTCAAAGGTTTCCTGCAAATTTTTCAAATGGTCCTCTACTCGCAAGGACTTGACCAACATATCATGAATATAAACTTCTATTGATTTACCTATTTGTTCTTCAAACATCCGATTTACTAGGTGTTGGTAGGTGGTACTGGCATTCTTTAATCCAAACAACATTACGTTATAGCAGTAGGTGCCAAATTTGGTTATGAAAGAAGTCTTTTCTTGATCGTTCGGGTCCATCCTAATTTGGTTGTACCCGGAGTAGGTGTCGAGAAAATTGTGTATCTCATGCCCGGCCGTCGTGTCGATCATTCGATCGATGTGAGGCAAAGGGAAAGAATCCTTTGGGCATGCTTTGTTTAGATATTTATGAGCCACACACATCCTTAGTTTATTTCCTTTTTTAGGTACTACCACTATGTTAATTAACCAATCCGGGTATTTAACTTCCTAGATGGATGCTATTTTTAGAAGTTTGAATACCTCATCCTTGATAAATGCATGTTTGATCTCGGACTGTGATCTCCTATTCTACTTACCTGGATGGAACTTCGGGTCCAAACTCAGCTTGTGAGTAGTTACCTCTGGTGAGATCCCTGACATGTCAATATCAAACAAAGCGAAACAATCGGCATTAGCTTTAAGAAAATCAATAAGTTGTTTCCTGAGCTTGGGGGTTAACCCCGTGCCCAGGTATACTTTTCAATCTGGTAGATGTTCGATTAATATGACTTGCTCCAATTATTCAACCATTGATTTGGTGGCGTCGGTGTCATCATGAGCTATGAATGACCTCGGGACGCTGCAATCGTCCTCCTCATCTGCTCCTTGTTTTTCTTGTTTCTCCGGTTCAACTGAGGCTGATATTAGTGATTACTATTTAATCTCTTTCTTTTTGGTCAGTTTCACGTTCCTTGATGTTGAAACTGCTGGAATTGAGATTACCTCGTCGATAGCAACCATCTCCCTTGCGGCTAGATGTTCTCCGTAGACCGTTTAGACTCCCCCTAGTATGGGAAATTTCTATGCATGGTGCAAGGTCAAGGGTACCTCCCTCAAGTTGTGGACTCATGGCCTTCTAAATAAAGCGTTGTACCTCATGTCCCCTTCGATCACGTAAAACTTCGTTTCTTGGATTGTCCCAGCGGTGTGTACTAACAAGTTTATCTCTCCTTTTGTGGTCTCACATGCCATGTTAAATCCTTTCAATACCCAGACTACTAGTGCGATTTGGTTTTGTAACCCCAATTGCTCTACGACTCTTGAACTGATGATGTTGGCCAAGCTACCCGGATCAATCAGCACCTATTTAAAACGAGATTTATTGATAAGTACGGATATTACCAGTGCATTATTGTGAGGCTGTACAATGCCCTCGGCATCTTCGTTGCTGAACAAAATGGCTCCCTCCGGAATATAATCCTGGGTGCATTTTTTCCTTGTAATAGACACTTTAGTGCATTTTATCATTGGCCCTTGGGGGACTTCGACTCCCCCGATGATCATGTTGATCACGTGCTGAGGTTCCTTTTGTTTGACCTATTTGTTGGTGTCCCTATTTCTGAAGTGGTTTTTGGCTCGTTCACTTAGGAATTCTCAGAGGTGCCCATTATTGAACAGTCGAGCAACTTCTTCTCTTAGCTGTTGGTAATCTTTGGCCCTATGATCGTGAGTGTCATGATACTTTCACATCACGTTAGGATCTCTCTAGGCTGGATTGGACTATAACAATCGGCGCCACTTGGTCTCTTTGATGCGCCCTATGGCCGACATGATGCTTGCAGCGTCTACGTTGAAGTTATATTTCGATAACCTTGGTGCATCCCTACTCCCGAGCGACCTGTCAAATCCATTCTTGTTCATCAGACCTAGGCCACTGGGCCCTCAATAGCTTCTCTTCTCGTTCCTTGAGGGGTGACGCCCGGATCCATTTGCCCTTTGGTCCGTACTATATGGTTGGTATCAATCTCGGACCGGGCTTGGCTCTTGATCAATGGATCTCTTAGATCTATTATCGGCCCTGACGGGGTAAATAAATCCAGAAGAGGCCCCAAGTTGGTCGTCCTCGACCCTAATCTTTGACTGGTACATGTTGGGGACATCGGCCCAGGTTACCGCCGGGTACTCCACCAAATTCTTTTTTAGTTGTTGAGAGGCCAAGGAACTTCGGGGGTTGAGCCCCTGGGTGAATGCATGAGCGGCCCAATCATCTGCAATCGGTGGTAGGTCTATCCGTTCCATCTGGAATCTTGACACGAACTCCTTAAGCATCTCGATATCCCTTTGTTTGATCTTGAAAAGATCTGACTTTCTGGTCTCGACCTTGATGGCCCCGACATGGGCCTTTATGAAAGCATTTTCAAGCATACCAACGAGTCAATGGAATTTGAAGGCAAGTTGTGATACCATATCATTGCTCCCTTGGATAAATTTTCCCCAAACCTTTTCAGTAATACCAACTCGATCTCATCGTCTTCCAAATTGTTCCCTTTGATCGTGCATGTATAGGAGGTCACATGCTCATTTGGATCTGTGGTCCCATTATATTTGGAGATATCGGACATATGAAACCTCTTTGGGATCGGCTTTGCTACGTCGCTCGGAGGAAAGGGCTTCTGGATATATGTTTTGGAGTTTGATCGCTTCAATATCGGGGGTGCTCCTGGGATCTGATCGACCCTGGAGTCGTATGTTTTCACCTTATTGTAATTAGCCTCAATCATTTTCTCACTTGACTACACCCATTTTTCAACGCTTCAAGTATCTGCATTGACTCGGGATTTACCCAGGGCTCGGCTTCACCCGGTCTCTTAGTAATTTATTCGTCTCTTCGAGTGCATTCCCGAGATTGTTTGGACCCCACCCTGTTGGGGGCATGGCTTTGATTCTACAGCTATGCTATTGTCTCTTGTTGAGCCTGCACCATTTCAAAAATCAAACGTAGGCTCTCCCCATCACCTTTGCCTTCGAGTGCTTCTCAAGCTGTTGGTCGGGGTTCCCCGTGAACACTGTTTTCGGGATCAGTTGACAAATTGACGTTGATGGCCACCTGCGAGTTGGCATCAGCCGGGTCGATAGCTGGGACACCGTTGGGATCGGCATGAAGCACATCATTACTAGAAACCAAATTATTATTTTTTCGATGATGGCCAGACTCAACGTCAATGTTCAAGTGAGCAGACTGAGAGTTTGACTATTTTTAGGCTGACCTAAAATTAAGATTTCAAAGAACAAGCGTAAAATAGGGTGTGTTATGGAGATTCATATCAAATTATCATTATTATCCTTAGCCCCACGGTGGGTGTCAAACTATTTACCCCGAAATTTGATAACAATTACATTTGTATGCTTTTTAAAGGATGCGTGAATTAATTCAACACGAATAATTAAGAATAACAGATAAATAAATTAAATATAAAAAAAACGATCAAACCAATCAAAATGTTAATTATGTCCCTCTATCTGTCATGCATAACTGTTCACCGTATCTCCCGAGGTCTAGAACTTACACTCGGCCCGGGGCGCGTCGCTTTATCATGTCCGATGTCAGATATAGCGTTCATTCTTCCAGGGTCTCTATACGAAGGATCTATGACCTCGATTACAATCTCCCGGATCCGTGCTCCTCCTTCGTTCTCTCATCGGGGAATCGGGGTAGACATTGTCCCCGATTTTATCCGTACATACTGTAGTAGGTAAACAGTATAAATTAGTCGATTTGTGAAATTTCTCACAAATTTAAATGCATTGAAATATACTCTCCTAAATATGTGTTATAGTGATTATATGTAAGGACAAATATACTCCATATGTTTCAATTTATATAACACATTTCGTTAAGCGAGAGTCATTTGACTAAATTTCGAAGCTAAATTAAGTTGGTTAAATTGAGTATACTAAAATTAAAATTAAAATTTAGATATTCAAAAACTGTACAAAAAGTACTATAAGTTGCATTTCTTCTCATGTCAATATAATATAAAAAATAATATTAGACAAATTTCACACAATTTGAATCTCGAGAAGCTAAATATATCACATAAATTAAAATGGGGGAGTAATAGATCATTCCTAATTTTAGAAGATTCACACTAATTATTTTAAAATATAAGCAAATTAATATGTATTGGAATCAAATAAGTACAAAATATAGGGGCTTATTAGATATGTCAAACAACAACTATTGTGAAATTAAGGTATACCTAGTTGTTGTAATATTAGCTAGGTTGACAAATTGACTAAATGACGTGTCTGTATATTATAACATTTCCTTGCTTTCTTGTTTTTTTTGTAAATTCTCCATGTCCTTTTTATATTGGGAAATACATAAGTACACCCTAAACTATAATGGGATTTTCAATTATATATTTAAATTATATATGCGGGGATCCTATTACCTCCTAAACTATTTTAAAATGGAATAAATTTTTCCTTAAAATATAACAACCACATCTATATTGTGTGGTGGAGTACACGCACCTCAATGTTTTACCACTAATTTTATTTTCTTCAATATTCTCCTTTGTTTCTCTGTTCTTTCTCTAGCCTTCATTATCAACAACCCCAAAAATCATCATTGTCATACCTACTTTACCAGACACCATATCTTTACCACCTCCAAAAGAAAGTTTTGACTTCCACCATTTTTATTTTTGCCTATCATTGCATTCGCCGCCTTTATTTATTTTTCCCTAATCATAAAAATTTATTACATTAATACAAACACAATTCCAACTAACCTCGATAAATTAGAGTAGAACATAAAGAAAGGTAGATCTATTAATCCTCGAGAACTTCTCAGAGGATAGTACAAAATAATCATTATCTTCATATTTAATTCTCCAATTCAAGAGTTTTCAAACTTTGATTCTAGTGTTTTCATATTTAATTCAGTATTTGGTAGTCTTTACCGAGACTTTGTTGTTGCTTCAAAAGGGGATGTAAGGGTAAAAATAAAAATAGATGAAGATGAAAATGGTGAGCCCGACTCCATTTCTTCCGGCGAAAAGTTCCCCGGATTTCTTGTGGGAATCTCTTACTACGACTGGAAATAATTAAAAGGGTTAGAGATTATTTTATTAATAAAATATAACTTATGGTAAAGTATCCAATTATAAAAAGACATATGTAGACATTTAATAAAATTTTAAGGCAGTTTTATGATCCCACACGCCTCCAAGAAAGTGAACACACTTTCTCTGCCACATCGACTCTTTAAGGGATATTTATTCTTCCTGAAAAATAGTTTAGAGGGGTAAAAGGACATCCATAAAATTTAAGTGTATAGTTGAAAATCCGACAGGGGTATTTATACATTTTTTTCCTTTTATATTTCTACTATCATGACATGAATTAACGACATAACACATTTGTTTGCAATAAATGTTTAATGCACGAATAGACTTGCTGCAAAAATTGGGAAGTTTCTTATCATGACCCAAACTCAACATGTCGTGATGACGCCTATCACAGAACTAGATAATCCGACAATAACAAATAACTACGTATTTTTAAATTAAAAACATGAAGAAATAAGTTTAACAATGAGATATCTCATAAATAACCGATAAAGAAATACCGCGACTCAATACAAAATCTCCCAAAGTACGAGTGTCACTAAGTACATGAGCTACTAAAAAATCAACACAGTCTAACTGCTAATACAACTATCTAGAAAGATAGAACAGTGCTAAATAAATTGAAAAAAAGGAGAATCAAGGTCTGTGGACACCAAAGCATCTACCTCAAAAGTCTCCAAGCAGATTAAGCTCCAAATCTAGCAACCGCAGTGCCCAGAAGTACCTGGATCTGCACACGAAGTGTCGAGTATAGTATAAGTATAACCGACCCAATATACTCAATAACTAATAGGAAAAACCTTGGACTAAAAGCAGTGATGAGCTCAGGTAGGTACAGTCTAAATCCAGACAATAACGGTACAGATATGACAGTAAAAATAAGAGTAATAACACAAAGAAAATCTCATAATTAGTTGTACACAGTGCAGAAAAGTAGTCATGCTTTCAAGGTCATTAGTTCAGTCTCAATACTGGTAAAATATGCCAAGTATAGCTAGCATGAGAAATATTACATCTCCATGTCTACATGTCAAATATGCATGCCACCTGTAATGCAACACTATTATAAACTCATATGCTCATGCTCTCGGAGTATTCCACCTCACTCACCACGCTCAATCACTTAGCACTCCCACTCACTCAACACTCTCAATCACTCAACACTCGTATACAGCACTCAAACTCAGCACCCAATGGAACCTGCGCACTGCTAGTATGTCAGACTCCGGAGGGGCGGATCCTGCCCAAGCACTAATATAAGCCAACATGGCATGCTTCGGCGTGCAGTCCGACCCCATCATGTAATGACCCGGCCGGTTATTTTTCTTTTTAGAATTCCGTTCCCCTAAATAACACTCCTTGTACGTGTTTCTACTATTTTATGGCTTGCGGGGATGATTAATTCGAGATTTAGAAGGGTTCGGGTTGAAATCGGAACACTTGGTTTCTTAAGGTTGGCTAAAAAGGCTAAGTTTGACTTCGGTCAACGTTTTGGGTAAACGACCTCAGAATAGAAATTTAACGATTCCAATAAGTTTGTATGATAATTTTGAACTTGGGCGTATGTTCGGATCGGGTTTTCGATGACCCAAAAATTGTTGGCACCTAATAGTAAAAGCTGGTTCTTTGAAAGCTTTCGAAGTTCTTTAGATTTGGTTTGAAGTAGGTTTTGGTGTTATCGAGGTCATAATGGAATTCAGATACAAGGAATAGTTCTATAATGTTATTTAAGACTTGCACGCAAAATTTGGTGTCATTCCGAGTAGTTTAAGTACGTTTCGGCGCGTTAGGAGTGAAATTGAAGAACTTGAAGTTCATATTTTGATTCAATTAGTTAGGGGTGTAATTCTTTGTTTTGATTTTTTTGTGTGTTTCGAGAGTTTGAGCGAGTCCGTTTTATAATTTTTAAATTTGTTGGTATGTTTGGACGGGGCCTCGGGGGCCCCGGATGTCGTTCGGACGATGCACGGATTGAGTTTGAAACTAAAAAGGGCTGTTGGTTGCACCAGTTCTGGTGTATCCGCACCTGTGATCCTTGGGCTGCAAGTGTGAGCCCGCAGATGCATGCTTCGTGCCGAAGAAGTGTCTGGGAGCATATGTCCATGGAATGCAGATGCGTGCGAGTTTACGCACATGCGAGCGCGCAGGTGCAATTGGGGAAATCGCAGAAGCGGCTATGTCCGCAGGAGCGGCTCCATCTCCGCAAATGCAAATGTTGGCCAGCTGGGTGAGGACCGCACCTGCGATATTTCCTCTGCACAAGCGGCACCGCAGGTGCGGCAATGGCCTTGCAGGTGCGAGATTCACTGGGCAGTGAGGTTGTTTAAATACGGGACTTAGGCATTTTTCTCACTTCGTACACTTCTTGGGGGTGATTTTGGAGTTGGTTAGAGAGGGAATTTTCATTAACTAATTGAGGTAAGTAATTCCTATAAAATGTTAGTTAAATACATAATTTATGGATAGATTATAACATATAAATTAGTGAAAATATTAGGATTTAGGTGAAAACCTAGATTTTGATAAAGAAGAGATTTAACCACGAAATTTGTTATGGAATCTAGTAAAAGTCATATATTTAAGTTCATAATGTTATGGGTAACAACTGTCTCCGAATATTTTCGAAATCTGGACACGTGGGCCTGGAGGAGTGAATTTTAGGGATTCTTCAAATAGGCTTGGGAAATCACTTTGATAGTTAAGATATGAACTTTCGAATATGTATTGATCATTTTATATAATATTTGACTAGTTTCGAGTCGTTTGGCACCAAATTGAGGGTTTGAGCACAATCTTGGATCTGAAAGTAGGCTTTGAGACGAGGTAAGTATCTTTTCTAATCTTGTAAGAGGGAACTATCCCCATAGGTGAATTAATTAACATGTGTTTCTATTTGTGGGGGCTACGTACGCACGAGGTTATAAGAGTCCATACGTAGCTACTAATTATGTTATTTTCCAGGTAGTCTAGGACCCATATCATGCTATACTTGAGATGTTTGCACGCTTAATTTAATTGCTTATGTTAGATTGGACACTTATAAAGGAATTTTTAAAAGGTTAAATTTCACTTACTTGAAGTTGTAAATGGAACACTTGATTGTTATTGAGAATTTGTGTTTCTTTAAAGTATTTTCTTTGTGGAATGGGCTGAACGCCTCGATAGCAGATAGATTCATCTATGGTTAGAGCCTTTCGACCATCGGCAGCGCACAGTTTAAATACTTTATATTGGATCGGGTCGTATGACCTCGGTATAATTTGCGTATGATACATCTTTTGAATTATTTATAATTGATATTGCTTCATTGGCTTGAGATATAAATTGTTAAATGATGAAATATAATTCGGGACTTAGTACTTGTGAAAGGATTATTTATTATTTCTTATTATTCAGTTTTTAGTATAATTCACGAAATGCATGCTTCTTTGTAAATTTTGGCATATTATATTTAGCCCATAGTAAGTGTCAAAGTCGACCCCTCGTCACTACTTCTTTGAGGTTAGACTGGATACTTACTGGGTACATATTGTTTATGTTCTCACGCTACACTTTTGCACATAATGTGTAGGATCCGAGACAGGTGCATCGGGGTATCAGTCCGGCGCGCACACTTGATTACTACTGCGAGATTTTACGGTGAGCTATCTTCCGAGCCCGTTCTGCAGCAGCTGAAGTCTTCTTTTTTCCTTATTTCTCTATCTATTTTATTTCAGACAGTTGTATAGTACTCTTTTATATATTCCACTAGTGGCCCATACACTTGTGACACCAGGTCTTGGCACACACTACTAAACTTGTGGTTTTGGCTTTATTTTTACGGTTATGATTGCATTTAGCTACTTTCATTTTAATTATTCTAAATCTGTTATTTATCAAATCTTATAAATTAAGGAAAGTTAATTACTTGAAAAACTTATTAAAATGGAAAATCACTAGATTGGTTAAGGTTGACTTGCCTAGAAATGGTGTCGGGCGCCATCACGGCCTAAAATAGAATTGGGTAGTGACAACATGGTATCAGAGCACTAGGTTCACGTAGGTCTCACAAGTTATGGGAAGGCCAAATAGAGTCTTGTGGATCGGTGCGAAGACGTTCGTACTTATCTTCGAGAGGCTATAGGGTGTTAGGAAACTACTCTTTACTCATCTCCTATCGTGCAGTTAATGGTGTACTAAGTTGCTTCCTCTTATTCTCTCACAGATAGTGAGAACACACACGGTAGACGTTCCTAATGCGGGAGGGGCTGCTCCCCCTGTTGCTAGAGGCAGAGGCTGGGAGAGGGCACCCGATCGAGGTAGGGGACAAGGACATCCCAGAGTTGCCCCAGTTGTACCACCGGCGAATCCAGTAGAAGATCCCATTGTTGAGGAGTAGGACGAGGTGCCCGCAGCAGATCCAGCCCCAGTCAATTTCATGTCAACACCGGGCTTTTAGGAGGTCATGGGTCGTATGCTACGGTTCATGCATTACTATGACCCAGGTTGGTTTATTTCCAGCAGACCCAGCCACATCTCAGGCAGGAAGGGGAGCACATCTCAGGCAAGAAGGGGAGCAAAAACCCCTACTGCTCAGGCTCCAGGGCATACGACTGTCATATATCAGAACCTGGGTGCACTACCCGTGGGAAGTGCCCAGCCAGTTGTAGCAGCGGCACCTGAGCCTAGACCAGCTGCGGCAGGCGAGCAGCAGAAACTATTAGACAAATGGACTAGGCTACACCCTCCTGTATTCGGAGGTGAGCGACATGACGATCCTGAGACTCTCATTGATTGGTGCAGGGACAGACTGTACAACATGAGGATATTAGAGTCCCATAGGGTGGATTTCACTACTTTCCAGCTGGAGGGCATGGTCCGTAGGTAGTGGCAGTCTTACCTTCTTGGCAAACCAGTAGGTTCTCCTCCCATGACTTGGGACCAGTTTACACGTCTATTCTTGGATAGGTATATCCCACCCTCTCATAGGGAAGAGTTGTGGTTTCAGTTTAAGAAGCTCCAGCAGGGCCAGATGTCAGTGACAAATTATGAGGCGAGATTCTCTGAGTTATCTCATCGTGCACATATGATACTTCCTACTGAGGTGGAGAAAGTACGGAGGTTTGTTGCGGGGTTTCACTCAGTTATGCTGGCTACTATATCCCGGGAGGTTGAGATAGGGACTTCCTATCAGCTAGTAGTGGATATTGCTCGGAGGATTGAGGGTTACTGTCAGAGGGGTAGAGAGCAGATGCAGCGGGACAAGAGGGTCTGTTATTCTAGAGAGTTCAGAAGTGCCCCGATTGGGGACCGAGGTCAGTTTATGAGGGATCAGCCCAGCAGGACCACATATTCAGCACTGCCGCCTCCTCGGGGTGCTCCAGTGTGACCCTATTTCAGTGCCATGCCGGAGAGTTCTTACCGCCCACCAGCTATTCAGGGTTCTTCCAACGCCTATTTCAGTGCCATGCCAGAGAGTTCTTACCGTCCACCAGCCATTCAGGGTTCTTCTAGTGGGTATTCAGGCCATCAGGGTCAGACTTTAGGACAGCAGATCACCGCACCGAGAGGTTGTTTCGAGTGCGGGGATCCCATTCATGTGCGGAGGTTCTTCCCCAGGCTTTGGGGTAAGGCAGTACAGCAGGGTCATCAGCCTATAATTTTAGCACCAGCCATCCGGCCGCCCAGAGGCGGAGGGCAGTTGGGTAGGGGTCATACTAGAGGTAGAGGCCAGGTAGGGAGAGGTCAGCCAGCTACTGTTCAAACAGGTGGAGGCTAGCCAGTCGGTGCTCCAGCTAGGTTCTATACTTTTCCAGCCAGACCAGATGTAGTGGCCTCAGATGCCGTGATCACAGGTACTATTTCTGTCTGCGGTAGGGATACTTCAGTATTATTTGATCCAGGATCTACCTATTCATATGTGTCATCTCTGTTTGCCCATTTTCTAGATATTCCTTGTGAGTCTTTTGGTACTCATGTTTATGTATCCACTCTTGTGGGCAATAATGTTGTTATGGATCGGATCTATCGATCTTGTGTGGTCACATTTTGTGGTTTTGAGACTAGAGCGGATCTTCTGTTGCTCGATATGACCAACTTTGAGGTTATCCTAGGCATGGAATGGTTATCTCCATATCACGCCATCCTTGATTGCCATGCCAAGACTGTTACCTTGGCTATGCCCGAGTTGCCTATATTGGAGTCGAATGGTTCATCTGTCAGCACACCTAGTCGGATTATCTCTTTTAAGAAGGCTCAACACCTGGTCGAGCAGGGTTATTTAGCTTATTTAGCTTATATTCGGGATACTACCGTAAAGTCTCTGACGATTGATTCAGTACTAGTAGTTCGGGAGTTCTCTGATGTGTTTCCTTCTAGCCTTCCAGTCATGCCACCAGATCGTGATATCGATTTCTATATTGATTTGGATCCGGGTACCTAGCCTACATCTATCCTATTGTATCGTATGGATCCGAAAGAGTAGAAGGAGCAGCTTGAGGAATTGCTAGCGAAGGAGTTTGTCAGGCCGAGTGTATCGCCTTGGGGTACACCAGTGTTGTTTGTGAAGAAGAAAGATGGGACTATGCGGATGTGCATTGATTACCTCCAGTTGAAAAACTCACCATTAAGAACAAGTACTTGTTGCCACGTATTGATGATTTGTCTGACCAGTTCCAGGGTGCTAGGGTATTCTGTAAGATCGGCTTGAGATCGGGGTACCATCAGTTGAAGATTCGGGACTCGGATGTTCCGAAGACTGCTTTCCGTACTAGATATGGCCATTATGAGTTCCTAGTGATGTCCTTCAGCTTGACTAACGCCCCAACGGCGTTTATGGACTTGATGAACAGGGTGTTCAGGACTTACATTGATTCGTTTGTCATTGTCTTCATTGATGACATTTTGATTTACTCACGTAGCATGGAGGAGCACGAGCAGCATTTGAGAGTGGCACTTCAGATCTTGCGGGAACAAAATCTATATGCAAAGTTCTTCAAGTGTGAGTTTTGCCTAGATTCTGTAGCATTCTTGGGGCATGTTGTATTAGGTGAGGGTATTAAGGTGGATGCCAAGAAGATTGAGGCAGTTCAGAGTTGGGCTCGTCCTACTATGGTTTGGGTTATGTATTGCTGCAGGAGGGGTGAGTTATTGCATATGCTTCACGTCAGCTGAAGCCCCATGAGAAGAATTATCCTATGCACGATTTGGAGTTGGTCGCGATTGTTCATGCTCTTAAGTTCTTGAGGCATTATCTTTATGGAGTGTCCTGTGAGGTTTACACTGATCATCGCAGCTTGCAGCATTTGCTCAGGCAAAGGGATCTCAATTTGAGGCAGCGCAGATGGCTTGAGTTACTGAAGGATTAGGATATCACCATTCTTTATCATCCGGGAAAGGCGAATATAGTCGCGGATGCCTTGAGTAGATAGACAGAGATTATGGGTAGCTTGGCATTCATTTCAGCAGAGGAGCGGCCACTAGCTTTGGACATTCAGTCCTTGGCTAACAGACTGGTGAGGTTGGATATTTCAAAGCCCAGTCGAGTTCTTGCATGTGTCGTTGCTCGATCTTCACTATTGGAGAAGATTAAGTCACGGCAGTTTGATGATTCAATCTGATGGTTCTCAGAGAGACGGTACTACAGGGTGGTGCCAAGGAGTTTACTATCGGCGAGGATCGTGTTCTGCGACTCCAGGGTCGTCTATATGTTCCCAACGTCGATGGCTTTAAGAAGTGGCACACAACTCTCGGTATTCTATTTATCCAGGTGCTACGAAGATGTATCATGACCTGAGACAGTACTATTGGTGGCGGGGATGAAGAAAGACATAGTCGAGTATGTATCTAGATGCCTAAATTTCTAGCAGGTTAAGTATGAGCACCAGAGGCCAGGTGGCCTACTTTAGCAGATGACTATACCTGAGTGGAAGTGGGAGCGCATTACTATGGACTCTGTAGTTGGGTTGCCACGGACTTTGTAGAAGCTTGATGCATTTTGGATCATTGCGGATAGATTGACCAATTTGGTGCACTTTATCCCAGTTGTGACTATGTATACTTCAGAGAGGTTGACCCAGATTTATATTTAGTAGATCGTTCGGTTGCATGGTGTGCCTGTTTCCATCATATCAGACAGAGGCCCTCAATTAACCTCACATTTCTGTAGAGCAGTATAGAGTGAGTTGGGGACCCACGTGGAGCTCAGCATAGCATTTCACCCACACACCGATGGACAGTCGGAGCAGACAGTTCAGATCTTGAAGGACATGCTCAGAGCATATGTGATTGACTTTGGAGGGCAATGGGATCGATTCTTTCCCTTGTCCGAGTTTGCTTACAATAACAGTTATCAGTCTAGCATCGAGATGGCTCCATTTGAGGCTTTGTATGGTCGGCGATGTCGTTCTCCCATCGGGTGGTTTGAGCCCGGCGAGGCTAAGTTATACGGTATTGATTTAGTGAATGATAGCTTGGAGAAGGTAAAGTTGATTCAGGAGTGACTTCGCACAGCACTGTCTAGACAGAAGAGTTACGCGGATCAAAAGGCACGTGATTTATCATTTATGGTGGGTGAAAAAGTTCTCTTGAAGGTTTCGCAGATGAAGGGAATCATGAGGTTGAGGAAGAAGGGCAAGTTGAGCCCAAGGTTTATAGGCCCGTTTGAGGTGTTGAAACGAGTTGGGGAGGTTTCTTGCTTGCTTTATTGCCCAGTCTATCGGGAGTTCATCCGGTTTTTCATGTATCCATGCTCCGGAAGTATCATGCCGACCTGTCACATGTGTTGGATTTCAGCATGATTCAGTTAGATGAGAGCCTGGGTTATGAGGAGGAGCCAGTTGCCATTACTGATAGGCGAGTTTGCCAGTTGAGGTCCAAGAGTATTTCTGCGGTAAAGGTTTAGTGGAGGGGCCAACCAGTCGAGGAAGAAACTTGGGAGTTCGAGGAGGACATGCAAAGCAGATATCCACACTTATTCGGCACTCCGGGTATGATTCTAGACTCGTTCGAGGACGAACGTTTGTTTAAGAGGTGGAGAATGTAACGACCCAATCGATCGTATTGCTTTATAGAACCCCGTTCCCCTAAATAAAACTCCTCGTACGTGCTTCTACTATTTTATGACTTGTGGGGATGGTTAGTTCGGGATTTGGAAGGGTTCGGGTTAAAATCGGAACACTTGGTTCCTTAAAGTTGGCTAAAAAGGCTAAGTTTGACTTTGATCAATATTTTAGGTAAACGACCTCGGAATCGGAATTTGATGGTTCCAATAGGTTTGTGTGATAATTTCAAACTTGGGCATATGTTCGGATCGGGTTTTTGATGACCCGGGAGCATTTCGGCGCCTAATAGTGAAAGTTGGTTCTTTGAAGGTTTTCGAAGTTCTTTAAAGTTTGTTTGAATGAGATTTTGGTGTTATCAAGGTCCAAATAGAATTCCTAGATCGAGAATAGTTCTATAATATTATTTAAGACTTGCACGCCAAATTTGGTGTCATTCGGAGTAGTTTAAGTACGTTTCGGTGCGTTGGGAGTGAAATTAAAGAACTTGAAGTTCATATTTTGATTCAATTGGTTTGGGGTGTGATTCTTAGTTTTGATGTTATTTTGTGTGTTTCGAGAGTTTGAGCGAGTCTGTTTTATGATTCCAAACTTGTTGGTATATTTGGACGGGATCTCGAGGGCCCCGAATGTCGTTCGGACGATGCGCGGATTGAGTTTGAAACTAAAAAGGGTTGTTGGTTGCACCAGTTCTAGTGTAACCGCACCTGCGAGCCTGCAGACGAGTGGTTCATGCCGCAGAAGTAGCTGGGAGCATTTGGCCATGGACCGCAGATGCATGCAAGTTTGTGCACCTGCGAACGCGCAGGTGCGATTGGGGAAACCGCAGAAGCGGCTATGTCCGCAGGCGCGCGTCGAAGGTCACAGGATCGGTCGCGCGGGAGTGGCTCCGGCTCCGCAGATGCGAATGTTGGACAGGTGGGGGAGGACCGCACCTGCGAGATTTCCTCCGCATAAGCGGCACAACAGGTGTGGCAGTGGCCTAACAGGTGCGAGATTCACTGGGCAGCGAGGTTCTTTTAAATACGGGACTTAGGCATTTTGCTCACTTCTTACACTTCTTGGATGCGATTTTGGAGTTGGTTAGAGAGGGTATTTTCATCAACAAATTGAGGTAAGTAATTTCTATTAAATGTGAGTTAAATACATAGTTTATGGGTAGATTATAATATGTAAATTAGTGAAAATCTTGGATTTTAGGTGAAAACCTAGGTTTCAATAAGTAGGAGATTTAACCCCGAAATTTGTTATGGAATTTAGTGAAAATCATATATTTGAGTTCATAATGTTATGGGTAATAACTTTCTCCGAAAATTTACGGAATCCAGGTACGTGGGCCTGGGGGGGTGAATGTTAGGGATTCCTCAAATATGCTTGGGAAATCACTTCGATAGTTAAGATATGAACTTTTGAACATGTATTGATCATTTTATATAATATTTGACTAGTTTCGAGTCGTTTGGCACCAAATTGAGGGTTTGAGCACAATCTTGGATCGGAAAGTAGGCTTTGCAATGAGGTAAGTCTTTTTTCTAACCTTGTAAGAGGAAACTATCCCCATAGGTGAATTAATTAACATGTGTTTCTATTTGTGGGGGCTACGTACGCACGAGGTGACGAGAGTTCGTACGTAGCTACTAATTATGCTATTGTTCGGGTAGTCTAGGACCCATATCATGCTATACTTGAGATTTTTACATCCTTAATTGTTAATTTAATTGCTTAAGTTAGATTGGAAACTTATAAAGGTTAAGTTTCACTTACTTGAAGTTGTGAATGGAACACTTGACTGTTATTGAGAATTTGTATTTCTTTAAAGTATTTTCTTTGTGGAACGGGCCGAACGCCTCGGTAGCAGATAGATGCATCTATGGTTCGAGTCGTTCGACCCTCGGCAGTGCACCGTTTAAATACTTTATGTTGGATCGGGCCGTACGACCTCGGTATAATTTGCACATGAAACATCTTTGGAATCATTTATAATTGATATTGCTTCATTGTCTTGAGATACAAATTGTTAAATGATGAAAATAAAATTCGGGACTTAGTACTTGTGAAAGGATTATTTATTATTTCCTGTTATTCAATTTTCAGTATTATTCACGAAATCCATGCTTATTTGTAAATTTTGGCATATTATTTTTAGCCCATAGTAAGTGTCAAAGTCGACCCTTCGTCACTACTTCTTCGAGGTTAGACTGGATACTTACTGGGTACATGTTGTTTATGTACTCACGCTACACTTCTGCACTTAATGTGTAGGATCTGAGATAGGTGCATCAGGGTATTACTCCGGCGTGCACGCTTGATTACTATTGCAAGACTTTACGGTGAGCTGTCTTCTGAACCCGTTCTGCAGCAGTCGAAGTCTTCTTTTTGCCTTATTTCTCTATCTATTTTGTTTCAGACAGCTATATAGTACTCTTTTGTATATTCCACTAGTGGCCCATACACTTGTGACACCAGGACTTGGCACACACTACTAGACTTGTGGTTTTGGCTTTATTTCTACGGTTATGATTGCATTTAGCGGCTTTCGTTTTAATTATTCTAAATTTGTTATTTATCAAATCTTTTAAATTAAGGAAAGTTAATTACTTGAAAAATTTATTAAAATGGATAATCACTAGATTGGTTAAGGTTGGCTTGCCTATCAATGGTGTCGGGCGCCATCATGAATCAATAAAGACTGCTACGGCGTGCAGCCCGATCCCATAAATATCACTCACATTCAGGCCCTCGACCTCACTCAATCATCAATCTCTCCAATCTCTAGGGCTCACAACACTCATCTAATGATCCCAAAACAGTGATGCATGATGTAACAATAAATAATAACAGAGACTGAGATATGATATGCAAATGATGAATACGACTGAGTACATAATTGCAATTTAAACAACTAACTCAACAACAGAAACTACCTTTGTGAGTCCCAATAACACCAACATATAGCCTAAACATGATATCTAACATGGATCACAGCTCATCTCCTCTAACACATGGAGATTACATGAATAACAACAAGATTGGGTAACTACACAGTTCCACGGAATCAACCGAGTCACACTTATTATGGTGCACGCCCACACGCATGTCACCTAGCATATATGTCACCTCAACACCAACCACATAACACGTAGTTCGGGGATTCATACCCTTAGTATCAAGTTTAGAAGTGTTACTTACTTCAAACCGCACAAATCTCTACTCCAACAAACCCTTGCCTCGCAAATCGGCCTCTGAACGACCCGAATCTAGCCATAAACAACTTAATACAATCAATACAAGCAATGAGAATAAATTCCATATGATAAAGTTAGGTTCTTTAACAAAAGTCAAAAAGTCAACCCAAAAGTCAACTCCGAGCCCACGTCTCGAAAACCTACAAAATTTACAAAATCCGAACACCCATTCAATAATGAGTCCAACCATACAAAAATCACCCAATTCCAACCACAAATCGACACTCAATTCCCCAAATCTTACTCTCCAAACTCTAGTCCAAAATTTCCCAAATTCCACCTTAAAAACACATAATCTAGGTGGAAAATTCAATGGGTATTCAATATTAATGAATAAAAATGATCAAAAGTGGCTTACCTCTTGAAATCTAGTGAAACTCCTCTCAAACATCGCCACTACCCTAGCTTGCGAAGTCCAAAAATGAGAAACAAACCTCAAAACCCTCGATTTTGATCTTCTGCCCAAGCATCTTCGCACCTGTGGCTCCGATTCTGCGGAAAAAGGTCCGCTCCTGCGGAAGTCACCTAGGAACCCGACCAGCCGCACCTGTGGCCCAAACCACGCACCTGCGAGACCGATTCTGCTATCCGCTCTTTGCTTCTGCGCATCTGCACCTGCGGATTCCAGTCCGGTTCTGGGAGGCTAGCCACATCTACCAAACTCCGCAGATGCGAAAAACTTCCTCGCATCTGCGGCCACTACCCAACACCTACAAGATCGTTCCTACGACCCCATGCTTGCTTCTACGGTCGCGAACCTGCGACCATTCCTTCGCAGGTACGATCGCACCAGACCAACAGTAGATCAGCCACTCCTCTAAGTCCCAATTTCAATCCGTTAAGCATCCGAAATCCACTTGTGGCCCCCCGGACCTCAACTACACATACCAACAAGATAAATTTCCAACTTCTACAATCGATGTTGAAACCTATCAAACCAACTCTGATTGACCTCAAATTTTGCACACAAATCATAAATGACACAACGGACCTATTTCAACTTTTGGAACCAAAATCCCAGCCCGACAACCAAAAAGTCAACTCTCAGTCAAACTTCTCAACTCTCCAAACTTTTATTTTTTCAACTTTTATCATTTCAAGCCAAAATTAAGGACGAACTTCCAAATCAATATCTGGACATACTCCTAAATCCAAAATCACCATATGGAGCTAACGGAACCATCCAAACTACATTCCGGAGCCATTTACACATAAGTCAACATCCGGTCAACTCTTTCAACTAAGCTTCCAACCTTGGGACTAAGTGTCCCAATCTATTCTAAAACATCCCTAAAATCAAACCAACCACCCCGGCAAGTCACATATCAACAAAAAAGAATAGAATAAAAAATAAATGGGGGAACGAGTCTATAATACTTAAACGACCGGTCGGGTCGTTACATTCTCCCCCTTTTAAATAAACGTTCGTCCTTGAACGGGTCTAGAATCATACCTGAAGTCTCAAATAGGTGTGGATATATGCACCGCATCCCCCACTCGGTCTCCCAAGTAGCCTCCTCAACTGGCTGACCTATCCACTGTACCTTCATTGAAGCTATGTTCTTTGACCTCAACTTCTTAACATGTCGATCTAAAATAGGCTCCGGCCCCACATCATAAGTCAGATCTCCATCTAACTGAATCGTGCTGAAGTCCAAAATATGAGATGGATCACCCAAATACTTCTGGAGCATGGAAACATGAAACATTGGGTGAACACTCGATACACTAGGCGCCAATGCAAGTTTGTAAGCCACCTCTCAAATCTTCTCAAGCACCTCAAAAGGACCAATATACCGAGGGATCAATTATCCCTTCTTCACAAACCTCATAACACCCTTCATGGGCAAAACCCGGAGCAATACCTTCTCCCCCACTATGTACGCAACATCACGAACCTTTCGATCGGCATAATTCTTATGTCTAGACTATGGTGTGCGAAGTCGATCCTGAATCAACTTAACCTTTTCCAAAGCATCCTAAAACAAGTCAGTACCCAATAGCCCAGCCTCACCCGACTCAAACCAACCGACCGGAGACCGACATTGCCTCCCATACAAGGCCTCATATGGAGCCATCTGAATACTCGATTGGTAGCTATTGTTGTAGGCAAACTCTACAAGCAGCAGAAACCGATCCCAAGAACCCCCGAAATCCATGACACAAGCATGTAGCATATCCTCCAATATCTGAATGGTGCGCTCGGATTTTTCGTTCGTCTGAGGGTGGAATGTTGTACTCAATTCAACTCATGTGCCTAGCTCTCGCTGCACTGCTCTAGAAAACTGTGATGTGAACTGTGTGCCCCGATCTGAAATAATCGACATTGACACACCATGAAGGCGAACAATCTCACGGATATAGATCTCAGCCAACTGCTCCAAAGAATAGGTAGTCCTAATTGGAATGAAATATGTGGACTTAGTCAACCGGTCCACAATCACCCAAATAACATCAAACTGCTACAAAGTCTGGGGGAGCCCAACTACGAAGTCCATGGTGATACGCTCCCATTTCCACACAGGAATATCAGGCCTTTGAAGCAACCCGCCCGGCCTCTGATGCTCGTACTTCACCTGCTGACCATTCAAGCACCGAGCTACAAACTCAACTCCTCCACAAATAGTGTTGCCTCAAGTCCTGGTATATCTTTGGGGCACCCAGATGAATGGAATACCGCAAACTGTGGGACTCATCAAGAATCAACTAACGTGACCCATCCACGTTGGGCATACAAATTTGACCCTGCATCCGCAACACCCCATCATCCCCAATAGAAACCTCTTTGGCATCACCGTGCTGAATTGTATCCTTAAGGACAAGCAAATGGGGGTCGTCATTCTGATGCGATCATATAAAGAAGACCAAGAAACCACGCAAACTAGAACTCGTCTAGGCTCCGAAACATCTAACCTCACGAACTGATTGGTCAAAGCCTGAACATCTGATGCAAGCTTTCTCTCACCAACAAGAATGTATACAAGACTACACATACTCACCGCATTTCTTCTCAAGGCATTGGCCACCATATTATAGTCCTTTAGTAGCTCCAACCATCTCTGCTACCTCAAATTTAGATCCTTTGCTGGAATAAGTATTGCATATTTTGATGATCTGTAAATACCTCACAAGACACGCCGTAGAGATAATGCCTCCAAATCTTCAATGCATGAACGATGGCTGCCAACTCCAAATCATGAACGGTGTAGTTCTTCTCTTGAGGCTTCAAATGGAATGAAGCATAAGCAATCACTCAACTCTCTTGAATCAAGACACACTTGATACCAATCTGAGAAGCATCACAATACACTGTATAAGAACCCGATGCTAAAGGCAAAACTAGAACTGGAGTTGTGGTCAAGGTAGTCTTGAGCTTCTGAAATCTCTCTTCACGCTGATCCGACCACCTGAATGGAGAACTCTTCTGGGTCAACCTGGTCAAAGGCGCTATAATGGACGAGAAACCCTCCACGAAGTGACGATAATATCTGGCCAAGCCGAGAAAACTCCGAATCTCAGTAGCTGAAGACGGTCTGGGCCAACTATGAACTACCTCAGTCTTCTTCAGATCCACCTTAATCCCCTCATTGGACACCATATGCCCCAAAAACTCCACCGAACTGAACCAAAACTCACACTTGGAGAACTTGGCATAAAGCTTCTCCTCTCTCAATGTCTATAGTACAATCCTCATATGTTGTGTTTGCCCCTCCTGGCTATGTGAGTACACCAGGATATCATCAATAAATAGTATGACAAACGAATCAAGATATGGCTGGAACACATTATTCATCAGATGCATGAATGTTGTTGGGGCATTGGTCAGCCCAAAAAAACATCACAAGAAACTCAGAGTGACCATAGCGGGTCCTAATGCCGTATTCAGAATATCCGAGTCCCGAATCTACAACTTGTGATATCTCGACCTCAAATCAATCTTAGAGAACACTCTCGCTCCCTGAAGTTGGTCAAATAAGTCATCAATGCGACAGAGGATACTTATTCTTAACTGTAACTTTGTTCAACTGTTTATAGTCAATGTACATCTGCATAGTATCATCCTTCTTCTTCACAAACAGAACCAGTGCTCCCCATGACGACACACTAGGCCTAATGAACCCCATATCAAGAAGCTTCTAAAGTTGCTCTTTCAATTCCTTCAGCTCTGTTGGTGTCATACTGTACGAAGGAATAAAAATGGGCTGAGTGCCCAGCACCAAGTCAATACCAAAATCAATATCCCTATCGGGTGGCATGCCCAGTAGGTCTGCAGGAAACACATCTGGAAAGTATCGCACTACTAGAACAGAATCATAGGAGTATCGGTACTAATATCCCTCACAAAAGCCAAGTATGACAAACACCCTTCCTAACCATATATTGGTCCTTCATATATGAAGTCACCTTACTGGAAACATAGTTCAGAGAACCTCTCCACTCGATCCTAGGTAACCCCGGCATCCCAACGTCACGGTCTTAGCATGACAATCCAGAATAGAATGGCATGGGGACAACCAATCCATGCCCAGAATCATGTCAAAGTCAACCATGCTAAGTAATAAGAGATCAACTCTAGTCTGCAATCCCCTAATAGTCACCACACACGACCGATACACATGGTTCACAATAATAGAATCTCCCACCGGCTTAGATACATGAAGAGGTGAAACTAAGGACTCACTGGGCATATCCAAGTAATGAGCAAAATATGATGAAATATACAAATAAGTGAAACCAGGGTCAAATAATATGGAAGCATCACTATGGCATACTGAGACAATACATGTGATCATTGTGTCTGAAGCAACAGCCTCTAGCCTGGCAGGGAAAGCATAGCATCGAGCCTGACCGCCATCTGATCGGCCTCCCCCTCTAGGGAGACCTCTAGCTGGCTCAGCCCTACCCCGAGCTAGCTAAGCGGGTGGTGAAGTAACTGGTGCGGAAGTCATAACCTGACCCCTCTGCTGAACTGGAGCTCCAAAACGACGGGGACACTGCCTCCACACATATACAAACTCCCCGAACTCGAAGAAACTTCCCAATGGTGGTGGAGACTAAATCAGACCTCGAGGGCCAGGATAGCTACTAGAAGGACCTGGTACAGTTGAACCCTGAACTGATGGAGCATGAGATGAACTCTGAGTTGGGAGGGCACTAAGAGATGACTGACCTGGACAAGCACTGTATGAACCATGGCTAGCTGATGCACCACGATGAACCAGACGAGTCATCTGAGCGGGCTTATAAGGACATACCCTGCTGTGGTGGGACTACCCTCCAGAAGAAACACCGCTGAAACCACCCATACCCGGGGCCTCTTGGCCTCCCTCTCCTCACGCTCCTGACTACGGACCTACTCTAGACGCCTATCAATATCACCCACCTCGCCAAACCTAGCACCTAATGCAATCTTCTAAGTCATGACAAAGCGTAGTCCATAGTTGAGGCCATCAATGAACCTCATAATCCTCTCCCTCTCTGTGGGGACCAACCAGATCGCGTGATGAGCCAACTTTGAAAACCTCATCTCGTACTGGGTCATGGACACACCCTCCTGGCATAGTTGCTCAAACCTCCTATGGAACTCCTCCCTACGGATTTGTGGAACAAACTTCTCTAAGAAGAGAACGAAGAACTCATGCCACACAAGTGGTGCAGCACCGGGTGGCCTGCTCAACTCATAGGCCTACCACCATCTGAAGGCTGCCCCCGACAGCTGAAAGGTAGTAAATGAGCATCCTCTGACTCAGCCCCACTGAATGTTGGAGGCCTGAGCCTCCGAAACTGCTCTAGCCTCTTCTGCTCCTCATCATTCATAGGTGGACCCATTTGGGCCTGAGCAACTGCAATTAACTGGACTGGTAGTACCCTCGGTGTCTGAAGTCCCTAAACTACATGCTCTGGAGTACGGGTGGCGGGAGTCTGAGCACCTCCCCCGGCCTGAGAAGTGGCTGGTGCGTCCTGAACTGAAACCGTCTGACCAATGCTAGTGCATACAGTCAATATCTGGTTCAAAGCCTCCTGAAGGCCTGGAATCACACTGGGCGCAGATGGTGCTTGTGTTGATCCCACCGGCTCAACCATATCTAGAAACTGCTCCTGAGTTGGAGTAACAGGTGGCTCCACGGGTGCTGCTCTGGCTTTTGTACGATATGCACCCCGGCCCTTATCGCGACCCCGATTTCTTGTGGCCGTAGCTGGTGGTACTAGTGGCCATCCGCCAAATCCAGGAGCACGTGTCCTTACCATCAGTGAGAGAATAGAATAATAGAAATTTAGTTTCCAGAATCAACAAATTCGCACGACAAGAATACAAGAAAGTGATATTATCCTAATGGTTCAGTAGCCTCTCAAAGATAAGTACAGACGTCTCTGTACCGATCCGCAAGACTCTACTAAACCTGCTCCTGACTCATGAGACCAATTTAACCTAGGCTCTCATACCAACTTGTCACGACCCAAACTCAATATGTCGTGATGGCGCCTATCACAGAACTAGGCAAGCCGACAATCACAAATAACTACGCATTTTTAAATTGAAAACATAAAGAAATAAGTTTAACAATGAAAGATCTCATAAATAACCGATAAGAAATACCGCGACTCAATATAAAATCCCTCAAAGTTCGGGTGTTACTGAGTACATGAGCTACAAAAAAATCAACACAGTCTAAATACTAATACAGCTGTCTAGAAAGATGGACATGTGCTAAATAAACTGAAAAGAAGGAGAGTCGAGGTCTGCGTACACCAAGGCAGCTACATCAAAAGTCTCCAAGCAGATGAAGATCCAAATCTAGCAACCGCCGTACCCAGAAGTACCTAGATCTGCACACGAAGTGCAGAGTGTAGTATGAGTACAATCGACCCAATGTATTTAATAAGTAACATGACTAACCTTGGGCTGAAAGCAGTGACGAGCTCAGATAGGTACAATCCAAAATCCAGATAATAACGGTACGGATATGATAGGAAAAATGACCGTAGTAACTCAAAGAAAATCTCATAATCAGTTGTACACAATGCATAAAAGTAGACATGCTTTCAAGTTCAACAGTTCAAACTCAATACTGGTAAACTATATATACCAAGTATAACTAACATGAGGAATATTACATCTCCATGTCTACATGTCAAATATGCATGTCACTTGTAATGCAGCATAGTGATAAACTCATATGCCCATGCTCTCGGAGTATTCAACCTCACCCAGCGCGCTCAATCACTCGGCACTCCCAATCACTCAACACTCTCAATTACTCGGCACTCGCACTCAGCACTCAATGGTGCATGCGCTCTCTGCTGGTATGTCAGACTCCGGAAGGGCAGATCCTATCCAAGCGCTAATATAAGTCAACACGGCATGCTGCGGCGTGCAACCCGATCCCATCATGAATCAATCAAGCCTCATGCGGCGTGCAGCCCGATCCCATAAATATCACTCACAATCAGACCCTCTGCCTCACTCAAACATCAATCTCTCCAGTCTCTCAGAGTCACAACATTACAAAAAAACGGTCATTAGTGACAGGAAAACTGGTCGCTAAAAGTGTGATTTTGGTCCTTGAAGGTCAATAACGACCAGTAAAATCTAGTCACCACTCGTCGCTAGATACTCCGCCGCTAAAGAACAATAACGACGAGTTTGAGGAGCTGGTCCTTAAGGAGTTTTAACGACTGGAAAAATTCCATTCCCTAAAACAGTTTTAGGGGCCACAAATCTGGTCCTTAAGCACTTTTATTTTGGTCCCTAAGCATAGACCAATTGCTGCCTACAATATTTAGTAACCAGCTCTACTGGTCCTCAATGACTCTTTTTCAGTCATATCTTTTTTATAAATTATATTATTTTTAGTGTAGAAAATCACATGCACATAACAAAAATATCAATGAAATCATGCTTTCATATACAAATGTACATGTATAAAATTGGTTATGAATTGCAAAAAAGTGTATTACATCCCATTGGTAATTGTATAACCATGAGTCATATGTCACCATGATGTTTACACAATCTTTTAACAAAAATAACTTTTTTTCCTAGCTATCCTTGCAAGTGATAAAGAATACTGCATGAAATCTTCAAAACTTGCATCTTTACTTGTAAGTTCAATTCTTCAAACCATGTAAAAAAAATAAAAAGTAAATTTTCTTTTAGAAAATTATGAAGATCATATTATGTATTTTAAAGATAACAACAATGAGAGGAATACCTGAATACTGCATACTTTTTTCTCCTTAAAAGCATGTCATTTACATATATAGTCCAATTGCACTTTTTTCAAATGTAGATTAATGTAAAATAACCTATTCATATTTACGAAATACATTTTTTGCCCTATTTTTTAAATATTTTATATCATTGGTAATGAATTTACTCCTAACTAGTCTAATAGCCTGCTTGGTCAAGCTGCAAAAAATAGCTTATTTTGAGAAGTATTTTTTCTCAAAAGTACTTTTGTAATTATACTTGAGCTACACATACGAGGGCAAAATGAATCCAACTGGCAGAAGGAGGTAGAAAGATTGAGCAACTACCCTACTTAGAACAACAACAACAACAACAACAACAATCCAGTATAATCTCACTAGTGGGGTCTGGGGAGGGTAGTGTGTACGCAGACCTTACCCCTACCCTGGGGTAGAGAGGCTGTTTCCAAATGACCATCGGCATCCTTCCCCCCAAGAACTCCCCACCTTGCTCTTGGGGTGACTCGAACTCACAACCTCTTAGTTGGAAGTGGAGGGTGCTTACCATCAGAGCAACCCTACTTAGAAGTGCATAGTTATATGTAGAGATAGTAAGTAGAGGAGATGTAGTAGATAAAAAGTGGTTGTTAATTCTGTTATTGGTCTAGCTTAAGAGTCCAATTGAGCTAGCGGGTTGTAAATATTATACTTGGTTAAATGAAAATTTTGACTGTTTAACCAAAAAAAAAGTACTTTTGGTGAGAAGTATTTTGTGTTTGGCTAATCAACTTGAAAAGTACTTCTGAGCAGCATTAGTGCGTTTGACCAAGTTTTTAAAAACTTCTTCTAAGTTTATTTTTCTGAAAAGTGTTTTTCAAAAAAGTATTTTTGGAGAGAAGCTACTTTTTTTCTGCTTCCCCAAAACTATTTTTGCTTCTACACAAAAGTACTTCTTTTCTTCTAAAAGTTTGGCCAAACACTACAACTCTGAGTATTTTTTTGAAGAAAAAAAGTGCTTTTGGCTTTGGAGAAGCTTACCAAACAGGCTATAACTCACCTTCAAATTTCATCAAATTTTGTATAGTCTCATATATATGTTTTCAATGAATTGCTATACTATCCATTGAAAAGAAAATCTTTTTTTGTCTATGTTTTTTGAATGTTCTATATTATATGTAATATTTTTAGCTATTTTTGATAGCATGACTAAAATGACTAGTTATTGATAAATAATATCTTTATTTGGTACATTCCCGTAAGATTCCTTATATAAAACCGCGTTTAATTAGCAGTAGTAGAAGGCACTGTTTATCAACAAAATTTTCGTGAATAGTCTTCATGCCTTTGTCTAACACCTGGCTACCATAAGTAGATTAATGCTCCGACTCCATGTCAATCGCCTTTTAAAGCAATGATTCATGCAACATAGTACTACTAAAGTACCAATTCATGTAATTGACTTTTTTGTTTTTCTTTTTGTAATTCTAAGAAAACATAAATGCTTATGAACTTTTAGCAAAGCCAATTGAGAACTTCTTCATCTGTGACAAGAATAACAAATAAAGGAAAACAAGGAAAGATATGATAATTAATTTGCTTGGTGATCACATTATTTTGTGTGAAGTTGAACTTGACCAGTAACCTCTTTGATTCTGTTGAATAAAGGAAATATGTCAATTCAACCCTTTAAGATAATGTTAATTGCTATTGGTTGAAGTATAGATAACTCTTCTTTGCAGAAAATGCAGAAGTCATGAGCTCTTTGGAGAAGCCGTTGTATTTGTTCTTCTTTTTAGCTAAGCAAATCTCTGCTATTTTATTGAACATCTCATGCTTCTTTACAAAAGGTTGAGCTGCATATTCCTCCATATGCATCCACTGCGAATATTAAAAAGGGAATAAGACTGTCAAAATAAGAAATCTTTAAATAAAGACTTACATTAATCTTGTTTAATAATCCAAAATAAAACCCAATCATATATTATTTCACCTACAAAATCTCCCTACTCCAAAATTAAAATTAATTAATCTTTTTTCATGGTCAAGACACGTAGATAAATAAACAACAAAAACAACAACTGTGTCTCAGTCCCATACAATAAGAAAGTCGCACCTGTGCTCCCTTAATTTCAGAATCTTGCTTCTGGATCTTATAAGAGAGTGGTTTCAACATGCAAACAAAGAACAAATCGGACTTCCCGAAGAATGATTTATGGCTTTGCCTGTAATACAATTAAATCTAAGTCTTAGTGCCAAAAAGTTCATAGCAAAAGGAATTCTGCTTTGATATGGAAAAATAAAGCTCTAGTACTGGAAATGTTCCTATATATTACCTGAATGCAAGTAGCTCTAGAAATTCTGCTTTGATCTGAAAATCATAATATGCCAAAATTCTTTTTAAAAATGAAATTATTTGTAAAGATGAAAACATATATAGTTAGATACTTATATTGGCTTAACATCAAGCTCTAGTATTGAACTTACTCCGGTTTCTTCTTGCACTTCTCTTACAGCAGCATCACATATATCTTCCCCCTGTTGTTTGAAAATTTTTGATTTTGTGAGAATTTTGTTGCAATTTATTAAAAACCAATAGGAAAGAGGATTCGAAATATCGTTATTCACCTCATCAACAACACCTGTAGGCATTTTCCAAACCCCTGTTCCCTTGAATGTCCCATTTCTTTCCTGGACTACTAGTACCTGATATATTATCATGTATTTATTAGAATGTAAAGTTCGTAAACATCTTCAAAAATAAAACCGACTAAATAATATCCCCCCTTTCATTCCAAATTTTAATTGTTTGGCAAACTGAATTTGTTTTAAAATGTTTGACTTTTAGAAACAACAAGAAGCATTGTATTAATTGTGACATGTAAGAGGGAGATAAATGCAGATAGCTTAGACAAATATTATTATAATTAAAATTATTAAAACTTTAAAAGATAGATAATATAATCGAGGACTCGAAGGCAGTATAATATACCTCTCCATTATCATTCATGACAAGAGCTCCAATACCAATTCTGTGAGAAGCATTTGCAGGAATAGTATGTGGAATTTCAGGAATCCAATATACAAGCATCAAATATGTTGGCTCTGCGTGGTGATACCAAAATCCTTGCTGCATTTCATGAAAAATAAGTAACACAAATAATTCATCAATTGTGAACTAAAGGAACTTGTTTAATTTTCTTTTACCTTGACTGCAGCATTAACTAGGTTGGCATGTTCTATAGGCAATTTAATCCAAACACCCCTCTTTCCCTGCAACGAAAAATAATGCACTAGAAATATTGTCACAATTGACCAAATTAGACAGATCTTCATAAAACTCCGTCCGTTTGATTTGAAACAAGAAGAGGAATAATAACAAGTATAAGAGGATCCACATTTCTAGTGTGGACCAACTCGAACATTATATATGTATACATTTTAAAATTTTAGAGCTTATATGTTAATTATATTAACTGTGCAAGGATTGTATTTAAAAAAAACAATGGCGAGTATATGGTGATATTCTGCATCCACTGGTTTACAATCTTAATTAGATCTTGCTTCTGACAACAAGTGATATCCTTTCCTAGGTGTCGCCTAGTGGTCAATAAATTGAGTTGAAGATTATGATGTGTCATATTCAAATTCCAGCTAAGAAAAAAAATATTTTATCTGTTTCAATTTAGATGGCACAAAGTTTAAAGAAAAAAAAACTTTTGAAACACGTGGAGCTAAAAGTTTAAGGGGGCAAATCCTTTTTTGTATCTGGTAAAGACAAGTGATGTTGTCTTCTGATTTTTCTGTTGAATCTCTAGTAAGTTACTTCATTTAGAAAAGAAAGAGAAGGATATATCTGTTGTTTTTTTTTCTGTAAGAGAAGAAGAAGATAAGAAACCTGTTTTCTCCATTGTGATATTGAAGCTCTAAGCATAGTAACGAAGTGGTTAGAATCCATTGGCTCATTGATTTGCACCTTCATACCGTCATATGTATCTTCATCTGCCTCAAAAACTACTTGAGTCTTTTTCTCGACAGCTCCATTACTTTCTAACAGATTCGCCATCTCTTCCTCCTTAACAATCATTTAAGTCTTGAATCTCTTCGTAGCCGAAACTTTTCTGAATAATATGAAAGCTCTCTGAAGAATTAAAGCTGCATATATATCTATATGTTTAGGGGTGACAAAAAGGAATGGCATATGAAGAATAAACCTGGATTCCCTTTTATCTTTGGGTAGAAACTATTTACATTTGGTAGACGAAAAAGTATATAAATTTTTTATAAATTTTGTATATAATACACAGAATATATATATATATATATACAAAAAATATATATTTTTCCGGCTATTATTGTGAGAGCGGCTATACAATGTCATGTTTTCTTTATCAAATCTTGGCTATCCCTTTTGAATAGTTCACGAATAAAATGAATTGTACAGAAAATAATAAATTAAAGGAAAAGTAGGATTGGTATATATAGTAACTCTAGAAGCGCATTATTTAAGATTTAAGTTTTAATTAATATAAGAAGCGTACAATCAAATCAATATATCTGTTTTACAAAGATTGAGATGTGGAATATTACATTTTCAGTCACATAAGTTTTGACAATGGTGCAGCCGCTTCAAATATATATATTTTAGACCAACTTTGCACCCATTTTCATAAAGAATAGTGATATTTTACACCTGCTAACTCATATATTAACATAATAATAATAATAATTATTATTATTATTATTATTATTATAATGATGATGATGAGATGATAAGAAGCGTTTGATGGACATATATTTGCTAGACTGTAACTTACAAAGATTTGAAGGAGGAGCTTGATCAAGCTTGTAAGTATATTTAATTTTTACAAGTAGTCTGAACCCAGTGGCCTAGAATATCAACGAACTAGCATTTCGTACCAAATCTGAAACTCAGCAAGCTTTATATAGGCGAATTAAATTTTCGTTCTCCCAATAAGAACGTAACGCGCACTATGACAGCGTCTACGAATTATAATAATTATCTGCTGACCACTGTCTTGTCCTAGCGAAAAACAAGCAGTCAATTAGGGAAACGGTCTTAGTTGGTTAACTAATTTTACCAATCAATAATGTATTTTATTACACAAAAAAGTTAGTCACTATTTTTATCGGGTTACTTATTAATACTTATTGAGGACACGGTTAGGAACTTAAGTTATTCGGGACAAAATTAGAGTGACCCTCACGAAGGACAAGATACGAGAAGTGATGTTAAGAAGTACGATCATGTGATGAGTAGAGACACAAATGTCCATGTGAGGAATGTGAGAGGCTAACCCTAGTGGGCCTTAGGAGAGGTATAGATGTTGGCCTAAGAAGTATTGGGTGAGGTGATTAGGCAGAACATGACATAACTTCAACATACCGAGGACATGTCACTTGATAGAAGAGTGTGGAGGTCGAGAATTAGAGTAGGGGATTAGTTGAAGTTGTGTGTATTGTTTTGCCATACCAGTTGCACTAGTATTATTAGTCTTGTATTTGCTTGTTCGTTGAGTTATACTACAACATGTTATTTCTTTCACTTCAGTTATCTTATTTTATCGTCGTTGTTACTGTGCTTCTTTTCATTTTTCTTTGATTCGAGAGTCTTCGAAAGCAATCTCTCTACATCTACAAGGTAGAAGTAAGATCTGCGTACACATTATCCTTTTCAGATCCCACTTGTGAAATTTAATTGAGTATGTTGTTGTTGTTATCTGGGGCGAAGCTACACTCTGGTGAGGGAGGTCAATAGACCATCCTTCATCGGAGAATTACATTGTGTATATAGGTAAAATATTTTTTTTAGAAGTATATAACATATATTTAATCACTCTTTATCGGGGATTGTTTTCACTTTTTTTAAGTTTAAACATCCTTGGAAAATATTCCTGACTTCGCCACTAATTGTTATTGTTGTTACTTAATATAAAACTTATATAAGAGATTTATCTGTGATTATTTTATAAGTAATATAATTATTTAAATACTTTTTTACATTACCTATGTGTAAAACTTGAAATCTTTTAGCCATACATGAGGCAAAGGAACGAAATAGTATTCCATAGAGAATGAAGGAAGAAACCAGGCAACTCATGAGGCAAGATAACTCCAATGAGAAGCCGCAAACTGACATATGGGTTTGACAATTAAACAAACACGTTGCTCGAATGGGACACTATTTTATTTTATATATGGAAGTTAGGGATATTGGAATTGCTTAGAATATTCCTGGTCATGAAGTGCATGAATTTGAGAAAGTCTCAAGAAACACGAAATGAAAGTAAAGAAAGACGGCAATAAAATAAAGGAAAAAGGGCAAAATATATCCCTCTGCTTTCCGATATTATCTACATTTAACTTCTGTTATACTATCAGATCAAATTTACCCCTATCGTTATACTATCGGGTCAAATTTACCCCTACAATCAGTAAACTTTTAAAAATTAGCTCTCAGTCCGTCATGTGACCTAGAATCTTCCAAATTATTTTAATTAAGTTACTGATTCTGCTTCTTGGTCCACTATTTTCAAAATAATTGGCATTTACCTGCTATATGAATTGGAAAAAAAATAAGAGAAAAAAAATTAAATAATACGACCGTTAATAAACAAAGTATAGTTATTTGAAAAATCTAAATTAGGTAGCTTGTCTAAATTCTAAAAATAATTACAATATCCCAATTTTAATGAATTCGTTGCACCAAATGTATGAGGACTTTGCAAGTATTAGTGATTGAAGTTGAAGTTTCTCGGAGACTTTACATTATCGAATTCAACTTTGCTTTAATCAAATGCCTACATATTGTGCACTCTTAAGTTAGTCGGTCGAACTCTATACTAACTAGACAATGACAAAATATATTTGAATATAATACATATACATACATGATGATCAACTGCATATAATTCACAATAAATAGACTCATTAATTCTACAATGTGTATATGGTTGAAAAATATAAAAAAATTAAATCAATTCCAAACCCATTATTACAAGAAAAAAAGTGGGTGCTTTGGTAATTAAAAATATTCATGAATAATTTATATAGTCTAGTAACTTTAACATTCATATTAATAATAATCAATATAATAATATAAAGCAGGGATTTACAAAAGTGATGTGGCAAGCCTTAGAAGCCAGGAAAAATATTTATCTTTTTTCTCCTTTTTTTTTGCCTTCTTCTCCTTTTTTGCTTCTTTTCCCTTTTTCTTAGTTGTCAAGAGTTGTGACTACATTGAGGAGTTGTAACGAAGAGTCACATGAAGTATCTAATACTAAATAAAGATTAAGCGACCTGTCCGTTTTGATTGCCTAAGAAGGCCAAAACTACCCTCTTTTTGATTATTTGCTACCAAAATAACCGCTCTCTTCTTCTTCTTCTTTCTATTAATTTCCATTAATTTTTTTAATACTCCTTTCTATTCTATTCTTTCCCACAAACAACTACACATACAATTAATATTCCCCAGAAGAATACTAATATAATAATATAAAGCAGGGATTTACAAAAGTGATGTGGCAAACCTTAGAAGCCAGGAAAAATATTTATCTTTTTTCTCCTTTTTTTTTGCCTTCTTCTCCTTTTTTGCTTCTTTTCCCTTTTTCTTAGTTGTCAAGAGTTGTGACTACATTGAGGAGTTGTAACGAAGAGTCACATGAAGTATCTAATACTAAATAAAGATTAAGCGACCTGTCCGTTTTGATTGCCTAAGAAGGCCAAAACTACCCTCTTTTTGATTATTTGCTACCAAAATTACCGTCTCTTCTTCTTCTTCTTTCTATTAATTTCCATTAATTTTTTTAATATCCTTTCTATTCTATTCTTTCCCACAAACAACTACACATACAATTAACATTCCCCAGAAGAATACTGATGAAAATTTTAACTTCTTCAGAACAAGTCATGTGGTTGCGGTGGTCTTTTTTGTTTTCTCCCTGAAGTTGTAGTGGTGTTCTTGAAAAGGTGTGCTACATACACATTTATATTTTCTACTGTTCACTCTTTTTTAATGTATATTTCATTAAAAAATTGATTTTCTTCCTTAATGTGGTGTTCTATTTTCATGAGTTTTAACATGTTGTCCAACAATAGGCACGCTTACCTTTTTGTCATAATCTTCCTCTTTGTGTTTGTTTGCCAGGTTTTGCTTTTCCTGCTCCCATGCGTGGTTCTTTTAGTTCATTTGCCTATTTCCGATTCTGGAAGTTATCTTTTGCATTTGCATACGTAATTTGAGAGTTATTTCTTATTCCAAATGTTACCTTTTTTGCCTACATAATTTGCGTCAGCAAATTTATAAAATTTAATCTCTACAGGACATGAAAGGCTTTCATTTTTTGATAAAATAGAAGCATGAATGAATTCAGGAATTCTAGGCTTGTAATAGTCTCCAATCACCATTATTTTTTAGGATTGTTGCACTATTATTACTGGCTTGAGGTATAGTGAAGTTTTAATAGTATTTGATGCTTAAAGAAAGTTCATGATCGAGTATTTAATATTTTTTTATCTTTCTACGCCTTAATATATTCCAATCTTTTAAAGGTGAAAATTATTTACCTTACTCACGTTAGTTCACTCCTCCAGGTTAAATGCTCAAATCCAGGAAAGATTATCGGAGGAATATTTTGGCCTAGAACATTATTGCTTTGGAAGCAACACCATTACCCTAATTTTGTTTTTTCTTAATTCATTGATGTATTGATTTCTTGGTAATAATAGTTATCAAATGTTGTTTGTTCTCTTCTATTTCCCTGGTTAGGTGGATTTAATTCTATTTACCCTATTTTTATTTTTAATGATTCATTGATGTGTCATATTTGGCAGATCGTTCTGGTTTTTAAATGATGTTGTTCTCTTCTTTATTTTTTTGTTTTTCAATTCTGTTTTTGGACATGAAAGTGAAACTTCCTACTTCCTATGTTCACTTTTAGTTGTCCACTTTTAACTTTATATTCCCTTTAAGAAAAAATAAATAAAGTATGTAATTTATAATTTTACCCATAATAATGATAACATTTTCAAAAGTCTTGGGAAATGATTTGGGGAATAAGTAGTTAATGATAAGGGTAAAACAAAAAAAAGATTATCTTTCTCTTGATTTAGTATATATAGTGGACAAGTAAAAGTAAAAATGTACGGAGTGAGTATTTGATTTCTACAAGTGTTCTTGAAGTGAAAGCAACAAGGTATAATAACTTTTAATGCCAATTGTCTTATGTTTCTTCTTGAAACAATTTATACATATCATTTTCTCTATTTTGGAATATATAATTAGCCTGGATATTTTGATGTTTTTCATGTATTATACTAAATAGTGTAAGCACATTTGTTTGTTAGTTGCTAAGATTAAGAACTATACCAATATATATAATAGTATGTACAAATATTATTTTAAAATAAGCTTTACCAGATGATAATTTATATATTTGCTTCTCTGGAACTTGCGTCTCTCTCTTTTGAGAGTTATTTTTCTCTATTTAGAAAAAGAAATGCTGGCATAGAAATAAAATTAATTATATATTTGACAGAATTAGGATAATAGCATAAAAATTTGTTTCCATGAAGGGAGTAAAGTTTTTTATTTTTTGGAGTAACTGTAGGAGGGAGGGAGGGAGAGAAATAAAAGAAGAGAAGAAGTAATTAAGTAATTGTATTCCTAACCTTTGTGAGTTCGAGTCACCCCAAGAGCAAGGTGGAGAGTTCTTGGAGGGAGGAAGTCGAGGGTATATCGGAAACAGCATCTCTACCCCAGGGTAGGGGTAAGGTATGCGTACACACTACCCTCCCAAGACCCCACTAGTGAAATTATGCTGGGTTGTTGTTGTTGTCGTTATTCCTAACCTTTGTTTAATTCCAACTTAACAGTTGGCTTTAAGAAGCAAAAGCCATTCTCTTAACCACTCTGCTAATTCATCATATATGTTCTTTGTGACGAAGGTCTTGATAGAAAGAGGAGAAGAGAAGAGAAGATGCTAATCGTAAGGCATAATTTCATCCGGTATAATTCCTACTCAATTATCTATTACGCAAAAGTTTTCATTTAAAATTGCGATTGCAACAATAACAACTCAATGTAATCCTACAAATAGGGAGGATAAAATTAGGATAGCTCTATTTGGAAATATTTTCTTCTTCCAAGAGAGATGATACTTGCGTGTTAATTACTCTTTTCTTTTATTTCTTTAAGGATAGTTTCTTCTATCTTAACAATTTTTTCAAAAATATCATCCAACTGTAGATTGGCTGACGTTTTAGGACTGCGCGAAGCGCGAACAATTTTACTAGTTTCTGAAAATAGTGGAGAACAACAAGTGATTTAAATAAAAAGAAATTTTGGGAGATTTTGGATTACTTAACACATCAAAGGGTAATTTTTATTGTTTGCTGATGATAGGGATGAATCTGGCCCGATAGTATAACAGTAGAGGTAAATTTGGTCGGATAGTATAACGGAGAATAAATGTAGACAATATTCGAAAATAGAGGGGTATATTTGGCCTATTCCCTAAAATAAAACAATGTTCATGCATGGATGGATTCATTAAAGAATGTCTTTGTTGAAGGTAAAAGATGTAAAACCAAAAATTGACAATGAGAAAGTGAACATATAACACATTTCTAAGTACGAAAAAAGTTTCTATATCAACTGCCAAATTTATATGTAGGACTTTGTGTTAAGAAGATGTTCGAGATAATTAAGGGGCAAGACATCTAAAGCCCCGAGTTCAATTGACACTTTAATACACTCTTCTTTTGAACATCAGTGTGCTTTTTCGTCTGTAAAGTTGTGTCCCTTAATTTGGGTTTAGTTTAATGATGGTTAGTATAATACATATGAGAGTTGTTTTG
>AWOL01S0004666.1:190208-285402 GCA_000715115.1 Nicotiana otophora | reverse complement strand
GGGTCAAACGACTGTTTTTAAAAACTAGGGAACTGAAAAGAATAAAAATGCAAACTTGGATTGAGGCAAATTCCAACTTCAGAGAAGTAAATCTCTTAATCTAGGAAGAATTTCATCAAGACTAACGAAAGAATGTTTAGCTGCCTACATATGCCCACAAAAATTTGGGAATAATTAAACAAACTTTTGTCGTTTTATTATTTTATTTAACTAAGGCAAAATACATACTTTACCCATCGACCTTGTCCCCAAATCCCTTTTATACACCTGTTAAATACAGGAATAATATTACACACCAAAACTTAAATGTATGTCAATTACACACTTCGGTGTTTGACCACATCTGCTTAAATATTGTTATTACACGCGCCAATCAGCATCTGACACGTGTCATAAATCGAAAAAAAAAAACTCTGCCCCCACACCTCCACCCCTTCTCCTGATCTTCCCTAAGAAAAAAAAATACACAAAAGAGAACCCTGCCCCCTCCTCATCTTCCCAACTAGGGGTGGCAAAATGGTTAAAAGACCACCCATATTATCCACTAAAAAATGGGTTGGATAATGAACTTTTTACAAATAGGTCAAATATGGATAAGAACCATATTATCCATTTAGAAAATGGATAACCAATGGGTAACCAATGGATAACTAATTGGTTTAATTTTTACATTTGTAAAGCCTCAAATTGGGGGTTCCTAAAGTTTGGAAGACTAAAAATTCTCCCAAAAGAGTTCATATTCAAGAAGTCATGGATAATACCATATTATCCGTCAGTTAACCCATTTTTATCCGCATTAAATATGGGTCGGGTCGGATAATTTATCTGTTTTTTTATTACTCGTTTTCGACCCGAACCATATCAAACCCGACCTGCTCGTTTGCCATTCTTATTCCCAACCCATCTTCTCCACTACCACCAACCCTTCCATCACAAGCACCTTCTTCCCTAATTATAGATTCAACTCTTTGTAAATTTTTAACAAGTTTTAACAACATTCATCACAAATCCTTAGACAAAGTTCAAATTCAAGTTCAAACTCAAAGCTTCAAATTTGTTAATGGTATTTTTTGAATTTTATCAAAATTAATCACTAAATTTTCAGCATATTTTTATTAAATTTCTACTCAACAATAATTACGAATTCAAACTAATTTTCTAGATCATGGAACACCAAAATCAACAAGACCCAATTAAATTTTTAAACTTTTTCAAAAGGTCAATAATGATGATTTTTACAAGACCCAATACCTTCTCTTTTCTTCTTACTCATGGGGTTTGGAGAGGCTAAACATGAAAGGGCAGACAAAACTAGGATGGGGTTGTGTCAGGAACTGACTTGTAATTTGAATTTCTCAATCAAACAATAAAAGAGAATGAGTTTTTTGGGACAATTTTCTGTAATTTTAATTGAAATGCGATTACAAAATGAACTAACTAATTAACTGGAATGAAGATAAGCTACAATGTTTCATTACATGACTAAGATATGTAGAATTGAAAAGGGAATTGTTGTTAGAAGAGAAGACAGGAGTGAAGAAGAAGAAAAGAGAGAAAGAAGGGAATTTGGATTTCGGGTATGTGCTCCTCCCCTGCATTATGTTAGCTTATGTAACAGAATTGCTGAGTTGGCCCTGCTGAGCTGGCACAATCTCCACCCTCGAAGCTCATTAATCCACATTCAATCTGGGTCATTCATTTTCAATTGCTAAATCTTCATCTTCTTTCTTCACAACCCCTCATCGATCCTTGACAACCACAATACTTATTTAGCCTAATTATTCAGCTCAATACAGGGAACATAACATATCCTGCCCCTAAAAAATAATCCTTGTCCTCAAGGATTAGAATCAAACCCAGGAAATTTGGACATGAGGAAGGTATATTCTTCCCAAGTAGCATCTTCAGGGGGTAAATTCGACCATTGGACTAAGACTTTAACAAAAGTTGCATTGCCTTTTTTTACAAGTTGTCTTTGGAGTATGGCCACTGGTTTGACCATGAACTGACCTTCGTCATTGGAGATAGGTAGAACTGTCTGGACCACTATTTTTCTCCCTACCTTCTTCTTGATTAATGAAACATGGAAGACTTGATGGACCTTAGAAGTTGGAGGCATCTGAAGTTTGTAATCTACCTGACCAATCTTAGCAATGATCAGATAGGGACCATAATATTTGGAACTTAGCTTAAGGTTTTTTCTCAAAGTTATAGATGTTTGCCTGTAAGGCTGGAGCTTTAGATAAACCATGTCGCCCACTTGGAACTCCCTTTCAGTTCTTCTTGAATCAGCATACAGTTTCATCCTCTCCTGAGCCTTGCATAAGTTGTCTTTGAGTAATTGCACCATTTGCTGTCTTTGTAAAACAGTATCAGCAGCAGCAGGTACAGTAGTTTCCAAAAGAGGACCCAAGGATATTTGAGGAGGTGTGAATCCATAGAGATCCTCAAATGGGGTACCTTGCAAACTTGTGTGAAAGATTGTGTTATACCACCATTCAGCCAAGCATAACCATTTCTTCCAATTCCGAGGTCTGTTACTAGTCATACATCTCAAATAGTTCTCAATGCATTTATTCACCCTTTCAGTCTGGCCATCAGTTTGGGGGTAATAAGCCGAGCTATACAACAATTGAATACCCTTCAGTTTGAACAAAGCTTGCCAAATATTACTGAGAAACAATTTGTCTCTATCAGGGACAATGGTCTCAAGACTGCCATGCAAAGTATGGACCTTCTTCCAAAATTTGTTACCTACCTCTAAGGCAGTGAAAAGGTGAGCTAAAGCCATGAAGTGAGCTGATTTAGTTAGCCTGTCTACCACTACAAAAATGACATCCTTTCCATGTGACTTTGGTAATACTTCTATGAAATCCATACTGATGTGTCTCCATGCTTGATCAGGGATTGGAAGAGGTTGGAGAAGTCTAGGATAAGCCACATTTTCATCTTTATTTCTATGACAAACCTCACACTCATTCACATGCTGAATCACCATTTGTTTCATGAGAGGCCAATAGAAGAGTTGACCCAGTCTTTTGAGTGTTCCCAACTGCCCTGAGTGTCCCCCAAGAGATTAATCATGAAAGGTTTGGATCAACTGCTGTCTCAAGTTGCCAGTACCTCCCACATAAAGTTTTCCCTTCCTCCTCAAAATACCTGAGTTATAGTGCTAGAGATGAGGCCCTTGTCTAGCTACTGCTAGTTGCGTGATCATATCAGTGGCTTGAGGATCTCCTTCATAGCTGGTGCTAATTTCTAACACCCAAGCTGGAACTGAAGAGATGATAGAATGAATCTGGGAGGTTATCATGTAGCGTCTGTATTCCTTCAAATTGTCTTAATAGGGTATCAGCCACTCGGTTCTCTGCTCCTCTTTTGTATTGAACCTCATAATCAAGTCCTAATAATTCTGTTAGACCCTTCTGTTGAATAATAGATGTGACCTTCTGTTCTAGCAGGTACTTCAAGCTGTGGTGGTCAGTCCTCACCACAAAGTGCTTAAATTGCAAGTAATGCATCCACTTGTCAATGACATTAAGTAGTGACATATACTCCTTCTCATATATCGACTTGTCCCTATGTTTTAAGGCTAGAAACCTTGCTGAAATAAGCTATAGGTCTGCCTTGTTGCATAAGTACAGCTCATATTCCTGAGTGATAAGCATAAGTTTCAATCACAAATTCTTTAGTGTAGTCGGGTAAAGCCAGTACACGTGTGACTAACATAGCCCTTTTGAGAGCTTCAAATGTTGCTTCAGCTTCAGGGCTCCATCTGAAGCTGTCTTTCTTAAGTAAGTTAGTTAAGGGTTTGCATATAGCTCCATAGTTAGCTACATACTTCCTGTAGTATCTAGTAAGCCCAAGGAATCCTCTAAGTGCCTTGATAGTGGTAGGTCTATGCCAATTGACCATAGCAAGTACCTTGTCAAGGTCAGTGGTCACCTCTTCAACTGTTATCACATGACCAAGATACTCTACTTTAGACTGACCAAATGAACATTTGACCTTTTGGTATATAGGGAGTGTTCCTTCAATGTTTTAAACACAGTAGACAAATGTTTTACATGGTCTTCCAATGATTTGCTATAGATTAAGATGTCATCAAAGAAAACCAACACAAACCTTCTGAGGAAGGGTTGGAACACATGATTCATTAATGCCTGAAAAGTTGTAGGGGCATTCGTAAGCCCAAATGGCATTACCTTGAACTCATAATGGCCCATATGAGTTCGAAAAGTAGTTTTTTGAACATATTCTGCATTCATTCTTATCTGGTGATACCCAGCCCTTAGGTCCACTTTAGAGAATATTTCTGACCGATACAGCTCATCCAACAAATCAGCTACAATGGGAATTGGATTCTTGTCTTTAACAGTTATCTCATTCAAACCCCTATAGTCCACACAAAACATCCATGTACCATCCTTATTATTTACTAGTAAGGCTGGTGAGGAGAAGGGTGACTGGCTTTGTTGTATTATCTGATTGAGCAACATCTCTTTGACTTGCTTCTCAAGCTCTTTCTTCCGATAGTAGTTATACCTGTAAGGCCTTAGACTTACAGGTAAGGCTCCATCTTTCAAGGGAATGGCATGGAGGGTTTTTGGTTAAGTAAAAACTTCCTCATACTGATTCAACACTTCTTGAATAGGCACAACCACCTTCTCTTGATCGGATTAAGGATTCACCCTGACTCTGAACAAGTGAGCTAGTATAGTTTGACCCTTCTTGATCAACCTTCCCATTGAGCTACCACTGATCATGCTTAGATTACCTTCTTCAGGGATGGCATGTAACACTGTCTTATTGCCCTTCCTCCCAATGGTGACACATCTTTTCTCATGGTCAAACTTGGTAGGATTGTACTTCTTCATCCAGTCATTGCCCAGCACTATATCACACCCACCTAGCTTGATAATTCTCAAATCTTCCTTGAAGGGTTTGCCCTACATCTTCCAGTTGAAGGCAGTACAAATAGTGTGACACGTGACATAATTGCCATCAGCTACTATGACCTTCATTGGGCTGCTATAATGTGGTGCATAGCCAGTGTCCTTAATAGCTTGCTCATCAATAAAGCTGTGAGTGCTTCCTGAGTCTACCAGAAGTGAGGTTCCTGTGTTTAATGATTCCCCTAAGTAGTATGGAATTCACTCCTGAGGAATTACCAGATAAGGCACTTAGACACACAACTTCCAGTACCCCCTGTTGAATCTCTCCTTCTATCATCACATTATGCATATCATTTGCTTCATTTATGTTTTCAATAGGTTTTTCATGCTCCCCAACTATACAATTCAATTGTCGGTTATGGCACCTGTGCCCAGGAGTGTATTTTCCCCACACCTGAAATACAACTAATTAGCCTTCATGTACTCATACATTTCAGGACTCAACCTATAAGTGTTGTTCCTACTAGCTGGATGGTTGTTGTTCCTAGTGTTAGGGAATGTAGCAGGTGCATGATTAGGAGTTGATAAGGTCCTAGCAGTAGTAGAGTTAGCATGGGACGGGCCAGATTTGGCCACTGGTTTATCCTTCATTTGCACAGCCTCTAGAGCCTTTTCCTGCAACCTTGCCTGTTTTATGGCATTGCTTAAGGTTGTAGGCTTGAACAACTTAACAGCATACCTAATTTCCCCCTTGAGAGCTCCCACAAAACTGGCTAGAAAATGTGACTCATTCAAAATAGGATTTCTTATAAGCATGTGAGCCTTAAGGTCCTCAAACTTGCCCAGAAACTCCTCTACTGTCCCCATCTGTTAGAGTTTGTTAAACTCCTCTACCACATCCTCCATCCGATTTTTTACAAATTTAATACATAATTATTCCTTAAATTCATCCCAAGTTACTACTCTGTTGCTCAATGTTAAGGAATTATACCATACTTCAGCTAGACCATTCAAATAAAGTGCACAAGCCTCAACTTTCAAGTTATCGGCAGTTTTATACGTAACGACCCGACTTGTCATTTTTAAGGATTATTCAGTGACTTAAGGTCTCAAGTAACTTTGTAATAAGTATTATGACCCGCGGGTGTGGTTGAGTTTGATTTACTGAACATTCGGAATTTAGTTAAAAGAGCAATTCTTATTTAGAAGCTTAAATGGAAAGAGTTGACCAGAGAGATTAATTTTGAGTAAACGACCCCGACATAGAATTTTGAGGATGGAAATAGCTTAGTATGATTATTTTGGACTTAGGCGTATGTTCGGATTTGGATTTGGATGTCCGTAGGACAATTCGACACATTTTGGCAAAAGTTGGAAAATATAAGATTTTGGAAAAGTCTAGCCGAAGGGTGAAATTTTGATAACGAGGTTGGATTTTGATTTTGGAAATGGGAATAGCTCCATTAAGGCATTCATGACTTGTGTGCAAAATTTGAAGTCATTCCGGATTGATTTGATATATTTCGGCGCAAAACATAGAAGTTGAAAGATTTGTAAAGTTAATAAAATTGGGAGTTTGTCCATGGTCAATATCGGGTCAAGACGACCTCTTTTTAGTGTTTTAAGTATGCGAGCAGGTCCGTAGCGTATTTTATGATTGAAATTCATATATGGTTTGTGTACGGGAGGTTCCGGATGAGATTCGGGGTGAGTTTTGAGCTAGTCCGGACATTTCGGCACTTTATATTGTTCTATCACTTTTGGGGGCGCGGACCGCGCATTTTGGGGCACTGAGGCGAAGGAAAGGCACGGACAGCAGCAGAATTTTGCGGTCGCGCTTGGAATTTCGCCGACCGTGGCAAAATTTCGCGGACTGCGGTTGGAAGTTCTGCAGATCCGCTAGTCCGACTTCGGAAGTTTATATCTTTTGATCTACAAGGAATTTTGAGATGATTCAAAAACAAAAGTTGTAGCCCTTTGTGTCTGATATCCAGAAAGATAAAGAAGTCATCATTTGGACATCTGTAGAGAAAGTTATTGCCAAAATACTAAAGCCTGGCAGTGCAGCCCCAAGAATTTCGCGGACCGCACCATTTTTTCGCGACCACGGGATGTGGGGCGCGGCCGCGCTTGGAATTTAGCTGACCGCGAAATTGAGTTCAGAGGATGTACTATATATCCGAGGTTTAGGACATTATTTCATATTTTGGACCTAGAGAGCTCGGTTTGTGGCGATGTTTCATGGGATTTTCAAGAAATTCATCGGGGTAAGTGATTCTAACTCGGATTCGGTTAATATACATGAATATATCACAGACTTCATCATTTAATTAGTACTTTGAGATGGAAATTTGGGAAAAATTATAGAAACTTCATAAACCACAAATTTAAGATTTGAAGGTCCATTTGACATCCGAATTTGATAATTTTAGTATGGTTAAACTCGTATCGGAATGGGTGATCAGATTTCGTAAAAATTATGTCGGGTTACGAGAGGCGAGCCCCGCGTTGACTTTTGTTGACTTTTTAGAATAAAATTTTAAGTCGACGTATTATTATCCGGAATTATTTTCGATAAATGTTAATGAAGTTATGCAATTAATTTGGATAAATTTGAGCGGTCCGGAAGTCAATTCAAGCAAGAAAGCAATTTTGGAATATCAGCATAACTTCAAAAAGGTAAGTGTCTTGCTTAACTTCGAGTGGGGGACTTACCCCTTAGGCATTGAGTCTTATATGCCATTTGTGAAATGTGAAAAGCCGTGTGCGTGAGGTGACGAGTACGTACTCGGGCTTATATGTATAAAATTTATTGAGTTAAAGTCTTGGGCAAATTGTGTAGTAATTTAAATAATTGTTAGTATTTATTAAATCATTTATTTGCCATGCCTAAATCCTTATTATGGATTTTATTTTTATATGACAATTTGATGTGGTTGTTACTTGAAAATTTATGTAATTTTGTGAGTATTGTTGGTTTGATATTTCTTGGAATTTAATTTCAATATGAATTTTTCCTCTGCAAATAATTAATTAAATGAGTTTAAGAAGAGGTGTTTATATAATTATTGAAAAAATTTGAATTTAATGAATATTTTGCTTTATGTTGAGTAATTTCTATCTCTATTGATTGCTTTTGGGTGTTGTACACATCGTGTGGAGTTTTTGACTATTTGTTGTGAAATTAATTGACTTGGTTATAGCTTTGAAATTTGGTTGTAGCCATTGGGCAAATTGTGATATGAATTGATTTTGTTATGTTGCTGTGATAATTTTCCATGTGAATTGTTGTGTTGTGTTAATTATTATTTTGAGGATATAAGGGTGGCATTTCACCGTTGATATTATGTGGGTATAAGGGTGGCATTTCACTGTTGTTGTGTTTGTTAGAATATTGTCTGGGCGGAGCGATAAGGGTGGCTATTGATATTGTCCGGGCGGAGCGATAAGGGTGGTTATAGGAGTGATAAGGATGGCAATAGGAGCGATAAGAGTGGCTATTGTCCGGGATGATATGTGATGATATGGGGTTGTGGTGTTGATGACTTTCATGTGAAGTTGTGATTTTCTTGTGTTTATTTTTATACTTTGTGCAATTTGTCTTGTTGTTGATAAATTGATAACAATTTGATTTATGTTGAGATTGAGAGCTTGTGGCTATTGTCAGGCGGATATTAAAATGAAATGTGGGCACGAGGTGCCGTGAGTAAATAATGAGGATATTTGGCACGTGAATTGTCCGTGCAGTTGTGATATGAAATGTGGGCACGAGGTGCTGTGATGAAATGATAATGATATTTGGCACGTGAATTGTCCGTGCAATTGTGATATGAAATGTGGGCACGAGGTACTGTGATAAAATTATAATGATATTTGGCACTTGAATTGTCCGTGCAATTGTGATATGAAACGATGGCACGAGGTGCCGGAAAAATATGATGATTTAATTATGGGCACGAGGAGCCGTAAAAATATGAAAAATGGGTTGAGACCCGTATTTACGAAAAATATGAAAACGGGCTGAGACCCGTATTTTTATGATTTTGAAATGAGGTGTCACATGGTGACTCTTTAATCGAAAGAAATATATTCAAAATATTTATTTGAAAGGATTTTTATTCAAGAAGAATTATATGAAAGAATTGTATTTGAAAGATATTTATTCGATGAAATTATATTTGAAAAAGAGTTTTATTCGTAAGAATTATATGTGAAGGATATTTAATTGAAGAACTTGATTTAATTGAGTGTAATTGTATTTATTAATTGTTGAGCGATATTAAATAGTGATTTTATTGTCTTACTGTGCATATCATGGTTGTTTTATGTTGCCTTGATGTTATTTGTTTCCTATTATTTTATATATTATATTGCACAGGTTATTAAACTAGTGAGTGTCTTGATTGTACCTCGTCTCTACTCCATTGAGGTTAGTCTTGATACTTACTGGGTACCGACCGTGGTGTACTCATACTATACTTATGCACATTTTTGTGCAGAGCCATGCATTGGAGATATCGGGCTTGATCAGAGTTAAAGCAGGATCGTAACGATTCAAGGTAGAGTTGCTTGGTCGTCGCAGTCCCTTGGAGTCTTTTCATTTCATTGTACTGTTAATTTTTAATCAAACAGTATTGTATATTCGGTCCTCGTGATCATTCTATGTATTCAGTTAGAGTTCGAGACTCAGTACTACTAATCTTGAGAAGGTTGTATATTTATATTTGTTCCGTTGTAAGTTTTGATTACTTAAAAAAATAATGGCTTCAAAATATAATTAAAACCGGCTTACCTAGTCTTAGAGACTAGGTGCCAGCACGATGCATGTGGTGGAATTTTGGGTCGTGACACTTAAGGTCCTCAAACTTGCCCAGAAACTCCTCTACTGTCCCCGTCTGTTGGAGTTTGTTAAACTCCTCTACCACATCCTTCATCAGATTTTCTCAAAATCTAATACATAATTCTTCCTTAAATTCATCCCAAGTTACTACTCTGTTGCTCAAAGTCAAGGAATTATACCATACTTCATCTAGACCATTCAAATAAAGTGCAGCAACCTCAACTTTCAAGTTATCGGCAATTTTATACAAATTGAAATACCTCTCACATTTTCGAAGTCATACCTTTGGTTCTTTGCCTTCAAAACTGGGTAATTCCCACTTGGGAGGGGGAATAGGAAACCCAACCTATCTGTTGAGCCTTGCTTCATGTGCTGGCAGAGGGAGCAAGCCATCGCCCAGATCTGGGGCCCTTGCTGGTGGTCTTTCCAACGTAGTCAAACGATCCAAATTCTGCTCCAAGGTATCTTGAATGCGAAGCTGCATTTGTTGTAAGGTTTGTTGCCCAGCAGTGAGCTCAACTAACACCTCCTTGTGGTGAGTGATCTTCGCGTCCATGGTCTGCATCCTCATACCTTCAACCATTAACAATTCACAGGTCGTAGGTATGAAGGCTCTGATACCAAATGTCAGGAACTGACTTGTAATTTGAATTCCTCAATCAAACAATAAAAAAGAAAGTTTTTTAGGACAATATTTTGTAATTTTCATTAATTGAAATGCGATTACAAAATGAACTAACTAATTAACTGGAAAGAAGATAAGCTACAATGTTTCATTGCATGGCTAAGATCTATAGAATTGAAAAGGGAATTGCTGTTAGAAGAGAAGAGAGGAGTGAAGAAGAAGAAGAAGAAGAAGAAGAAAAAGAAAAGAGAGAAAGAAGGGAATTTGGATTTCGGGTATGTGCTCCTCCCCTGCATTCTGTTAGCTTATGTAACAGAATTGCCGAGTTGGCCCTGCTGAGCTGGCACAATCTCCACCCTCGAAGCTCATTAATCCACATTCAATCTAGGTCGATCATTTTCAATTGCTAAATCTTCAGCTTCTTTCCTCACAACTCCCCATCGATCCTTGACAACCACAATACTTATTTAGCCTAATTATTCAGCTCAATACAGGGATCATAACAGGTTGGGGAAGAAGACGAAACGGGGAGGGGGGAGGAAACGTTGGGGTTTGGGGTTGGGGAAGAAGACATGGGTTATATTATTTTTCTTTAATTTAAGAAGGAAATAGTTATAAAAAAAGGGAAAATTAGAAAAAAAATTAATTTCAGATGAATTTTTTAGTTTTCACGCACCTCTTTTACGTGATACACGTGTGTGATACATGGCAAAAAAGATGTGTAATTGACACACTTTTAAAAATTTTGGTGTATAATACTATTGCTGTATTTAACAAGTGTGTAAGAGGGATTTGAGTACAAGATAAATGAGTAAAGTATGTATTTTGCCTTTAACTAAAGAAAAGATGATCACAAAAAGGAAACAGAAACATGCATAAAAAAATAAATGTTTTATTTTTATATAATTAAACATTTTATTAATACAAAATTGCAGTTTTCCTGACACAACAAGCAGCCCCTAAGAAAATGAATAAAGCTCACCTCCTAGGGAGGGTCTCCTTCATTAACTTAGAGATGAGATTGAGATTACAAGAAACCTCACCACCTATCAGCACAAAAGACTAATAAACTAAAACAAAAGAGATTGGATTAGACTCCTAATTCTTCCGGAAGCTCTAGCATTAATTACATACGCAAGTAATTCTTTGCCAATTAATTTCCTCCACTCGATTGATGCTTTTCTCTCCCATATAGCACGAGTCACCTCTGTGTAAATCATTTTGAACATCTGGGCTACCTGTGTTTTCCCTTTAGCATTCTTGAATATTTTTTTTAAAAAAAAAATTCAAAACCTTTCAAAAGGTCAAAATTTTGGAGATATCTAGTTTATAACTTATAAGTGTTCTCCATTAACTTTAAATTTATAGCTTAGAGGTACATTTCTCATTTTTCAGTCGCATTATGAGGGATCTATACATGGTCATGATAATACGAATTACGATATTACCACTAACACGTTATCTAATTCTTAATAATAGTTACAATCAGTATTTTATAAAATAAAAAATTAAAGATCTATGGGCTTATACCCCAATATGTCTCAACGACGGCATCAAGTAAAACGTTCTGGCTTACGCCCTCACTTTTTAAAACACGGATTATAATTTACAAGTTCATAAGTATATATTTTAATAGTGGATGATTCAAGAAATTGGTGTACATATTAGGTCGGATAGAGAAGATGTAAAACGAAAGACAGATTATAATGATGGAACAAAACGCATAAACAATACGAAAAGATAAAGAAGACGAATATATTTATTCAAATTTGACCAAATACTCGGTTTGTGTTACCTGTAGACGGTTAAAATCGGGCCCATCCGATTTTACTATTTGACCGAGACGGGGAGGTTGCATCGAAGGATGGCCTCGTAACGGAACAGACTAAATCACGAGGATAAGGTACCGAGTTCAGAATCGAGGTACCTGTCGAGATCCACTACTAGAAAATGGCTATTTTTTGACTGCAAAAACGGTGAGAAAGTGGTCAGAAAATGCTAATTTCTGACTATATTCAGACTTAAAAGTGGTATTCGCAAAATAGCCGGTCTGAAATAGTTTGCGACCGAATCCGTCTGTAATTTGCGACTATAGCGATCGGAAAGTCAAAATAGAAAAACGACTAATAAATGTGGTCAATTTTCCGACTGACGCGGTCGCAAACAATTTAAATTAAAATTTAATTTTATATTAACTTTTTCACTACTTTGGTCGCAAACAGTATACATAATTATAATATTATTTAATTTTATTTGAGTTTTCCCACTACCGTGGTCGTAAATCTAATTTAAAATTATTTGTTTATTTATATTTCCGACTACCGTGGACGCAATTCTAATTTAAAATTATTTATTTATTTATATTTCCGACTACAGTAGTCGCAGGTGTTCCTGAATCTGGAATATTTTGAAGCATTTAGCGACTACAATGGTCGGAAAACTGGAAATTGTTAGACTAATTCCAGCTCTTTTAAAGCAGTACCACCTGCCAATTCAAATATACAACAACCAATTAATCCACCATGCCAACCAATTATTCCACAAAGGTAACCAATCAATCCGTCATTTCAGCCAATCAATCCACCATTGCAACTAATCAAATCCACAAAATGCAAAGCATAAATATTTATAACTAAAACATCCAAAAAAGAGTTAAACATTCTAGCACCATTCAATCTAGTCTAAAACATTACAATCATAGTCAAGTGTAAATATTACCAAGTCTAAATATCCAACTACAACAAATAATAATGTCTCAAACATCATAACCATAACAAACTAAAACTCATTATCCCCGCCATCCTTGCCATTCAAAGGATCAAATGGACGTCCACTCATAAATTTTTCCATTAAACTCTGTAATTTGTTAAAATTTGCGCGATCTTCTTTCCGTTCCTCCTTCAACTCTTCAACTTCTTTTCGTAATGCTTTCACCTCTTCGTGATCTTGCGAATAACTCGCATCACCAGACAACAATGTTCAACCTTTTTTTGCGCCACCAACCACCTACATCCATATTGAAGCTACATCATTGAGTGACACTTGGGTTGAGCTACCATCCTCGGAATCGGGTTGACTTTGACGTCATTCCTCAAAACGTTGCTGTTAGGCTTCCTGAAATTAAAATGTTTGATATTCTTGATTCACTATGGTCAAGTTGGCAATAAAGTGACAATAATTTACCTTCATTTCAAAAAAACATAGTCAGATAGTTCATAATTCTGTTCACAACCAGAGAAAGAGATACATATATACATAAAAAAAGTTAGTAAGTCGGAATTTACCAATTTAGTAAGTTCGCAATAAAGTGATAACAATTTATCTCCATTTCAAAAAAACATAGTCAGATAGTTCATAATTCCGTTCACAACCAGAGAAAGAGATATATATACATGAAAAAAGTTAGTATTCATAATTTTCCAGCATTCCTGTTAAGCATTTCCTTACTCCTAAGGTTGATGACAATTTGAAACTAACACAAAATAAGCTGGACACATAACCACAGCTCCCAAACCTTAGCAAATCTTTGAGTAAAATACTCTTATACTAGCAAACAGTTCATCACTCAGGACATGTGACTCAAGAGATATCAACTCAAATGCAAGAAATAACAGATCAAACTGGACATACATCATTAGTTACTAGTAGCTACTCAGCTAAAAAGACGTAAAGTGCAGATTTCAGGCAACTTAACAGCAACATTTTACTTGTCGTTCAGGTTTTCAAGTTCAAGCTAACATAAAAACAGAGTAAACAGCAGCTGAAGTTTGAAATCTGCCATAGAATATTACCACAATTTCTTACGATTGAAGAGGGAGCGTGCACTTTCAGGAGACCATGCGCGGATAAGAAATATTACGTCTCGGATAATCACACAAAAGAAAGTAAAGAACTACTCTCATAAGAATAAAAATAATTGAATTTACATAGAATAGAAACAAGGTAGTGAGTATACACCCAACTTATTGCAAAGAGTATCTACTTCAAACTTGGCAACAACTTGTGAAAGGGAGTATACACCTTTCTATCATTGTGGATGACACCTTAAGTCCTCAAACATTGGAGAGTGCTTCAGAAGTTCAGAGAAAGCAAATAGGTTTCAAAGCAAATAAGATGATTAATTAACATTGGAGAGTGCTTCATAAGTGCATCAACTAATTTCAAATCGTTAAGTGAAAGTTCAAATTCAGATGCAAAAACTACATTGACGAAGTAATCAAAACAACAAATGAACAACTAAAATGGCTAATTAAGTGAAATCAAATCCAAATGATTACTTACAGAAATTCAAAACAAACTTTAACCAGATGCAAGGCAGTGTTTTTAGAGTTTCTCTAAACTCATATACCTAAGAAAACTGCTTTCTACTGAAATTAAGAATCACAGATTCCAACATAAACACATAAAAACTGCTTTCTACTGAAATTAAGTTACCCATTTAAAGATTGTGCCTTAAAATTGAAAATGAAAAAATTAAACAGAAAAGGGAAAAAAAAACTTACCCGTATGAGGATATGAGAAGAAAGAGAGAGAGAGCTGAGTGATTAGTGATTTACCTCAAGGTGTGGATGAGAGATTGAAGAACGAGACCTTCAAGGATCGGTCGAGCAGAGAGAGATAGAGGAAATTGGGGAAATAGGGTTTTGGCGTGAAATATTAGATTAAGGTTAGTGACTACGGTAGTCGCACACCCGCTTAAAAATCTTTTATCATTTTAATTTTAATTTTGCGACCAACACAGTCGCTTAGTGGGTCAACCGAAATTTTTGACTTTTTAATGTCTGACCGAACCGGTCGCAAAAGTGAAGGCGGTAAATTGGCGCGTTGTTTTCCCACTGCCTTTGTCGGAATAATAGTCGATTTTCTTTTTTAAAAATAAGTAATAAAAATTCAATCTTTTTTCGACTACTGCGGTCGCAAAAGTAGTCCCATTAGCAACTGCTTCATTTTCAGTCGGAAAATTCGGTCACAAATTGATGTTTTTCTAGTAGTGATCGAGGCTAGTACCGAGCGAAGCCAAATGAGACAGACATCGAGTAAGATCAAAGATAGCACAATAACAAAAAGGCGAGATATCCGTGACTGGTCGAGGATCATGGCGTAAATCTCGGAACAAATCAAATCAGCAACGGTTAATTAGCTAATCATGGGATTTTTTTCTGTAATTAGAATTATACCATAAGTGGAATTCCTCTACTATTTAAAAAAAGGTTCTAATCATTTGTGAGACAGATTGTTCACAGATATCAAAGCCATATAATTCTCCTTCTTGTTTATACTATTGTTCATCAATTTGTTATATTTTAATTGTTCTTGCATCAACCAGTTCGAGGGTATCCAAACTCGAGAGTTGAGTTCCATTCTAACACTAGGTTGCTTTACTTTATAGTTCATTTCTGTTATTAATCTTCATATTTATCAATTGGTATTAAGTGAAATCACGCGTCCTTAGAACCACATTATAAGTTTAATTGTTATCCAATTTTAAGAATAAACAGTTTGGCGCTCACCGTAGGGCCAAGAATAATAGTGGTTGCTTAATACTGATTCCGATAAATATACTGCTTTACATTTGTTCTCGTAAGAATCTTTGTTTTCAGTATAAACATGTCAAACCCACAAGCAGTTCCTGCACATGGTGACTACGACCTCGGATTTCACAGAGAAAATGACAATATAGCCGCCCCCAGAGATCGAGGCGCCTCAGGCTGACCTCGAGGGAGCACCAATTGCAAATCCCGTTGATGTCAGTTTACATGTCGCCCTAAATGCAAATTTTGGGCGTTGATCCCGAAGGTAGTGTATGCAGGGAAGTTTGATCAGGTGGTCGAGGTACGCAGGGTGGAGAAGATGGTGGAGTTAGCATTCAATTGATATTCGAAATGTTAGAGGCTCAACAAGTCGCTATAGCACAACTACAAAATAAACACCGAACATCGAGTAGGATCGAACCAGAAGTCCTCCAAAGGACCGAGCTTGTGCCGGAAAGGTCGAACGCTAACAAATCGGGGACTGCCCCCGCCATTATGAAAATGCTCGAGGAGCTCACTAAACGAATTGAATCAGGAGAAAAGAAATTCGAGGCAAATGACAAGAAAGTAGAGACATACAACTCCCGGGTTGACCAAATACCGGGGGCACCGCCGATTCTAAAGGGTATGAATTCAAAGAAATTCGTACAAAAGCCTTTCCCTCCAAACGCGGCTCCGAAACCCATTTCGAAGAAATTCTGAATGCCAGATATTCCTAAGTACAATGGGACCACCGACCCTAATGAGCACGTCACTTCTTATACATGCGCAATAAAAGGGAATGACTTGGAAGACGATGAGATTGAATCTGTTCTACTAAAGAAATTTGGAGAAACTTTGTCAAAAGGAGCAATGATATGGTACCACAATTGCCGCCTAATTCAATCGATTCCTTCGCCATGCTTACAGACTCCTTCGTAAAGGCACATGCTGGAGCAATAAAGGTTGCGACTAGGAAGTCAGACCTCTTCAAGGTGAAACAAAAAGACAACGAAATATTGAGGAAATTCGTATCTCGGTTCCAGATGAAACGCATGGAGCTAACTCCGGTCATAGATTATTGGGCTGATCAAGCTTTTACTCAACGTTTGAAAGAACGAAGTTCGGTGGAATCACGACAACTAAAGAAGAATTTAATTGAATATCCAGCGGTAACCTAGGCCGATGTACAACAAGTCAAAGATCAGGGTCGAGGATGATCAATTGGGGACCCCTTTCGGTTCCGTTTATCCAAACAGGCCCGTCGGCAGAACTCAAAGGGATATCGATAGAGAACTCCGATCGAACAAAGATCGGTATCAACCATACAACGCAGATCGTAGAAACAATGGCCCGGGACGCAATCCCATCAGAAATGATCGAAGGAACGATCGAGCACAGAGCTCTTGAGGGCTCATGAGCAAAAGTGGCTTTGATAAACATGCCGATCCCACAGAAGCACCATGATTATCAGAATACAACTTCAGTATCAACGTATCAGGTATTGTATCAGCCAATAGGAGAATCAAAGATACTAGATGGCCCAGACCCCTACAAGCCGATCCATCCCAAAGAAACCCCAATCAAATATGCAAATACCATAGTACACATGGTCATAGAACCGAAGACTGCAGACAACTAAGGGAGGAGGTGGCCCGTCTATTCAACGAGGGTCACCTTCGAGAATTCTTGAGCGACCGAGCTAAAAACCATTTCATAGATAGGGAGGCAAATAGAAAAAACAAGATGGAAGAACCATAGCACGTGATTCACATGATCGTTGGTGGGGTCGATATTCCACAAGGGCCCGTGTTCAAATGCACTAAAGTATCAATCACCAGGGAAAAACGAACTCGAGACTATGAGCCAGAAGACACTTTATCATTCAATGATGAGGAAGCAGAAGAGATCTCACAACCCCACAATGATTCTTTGGTAATCTCTATCCTTATGAATAAAATTCAGGTTAAACGCGTTTTAATTGATCTAGTAAGCTCGGCCAATATTATTCGATCGAGGGTCGTGGAGCAGCTCGGCCTACAAGATCAGATCGTACCCACAGGTCAAATTCTCAATGGCTTCAACATGGTGAGTGAAACAACTAAAGGTAAAATCATCCTACCAGTAAATGTAGCCGGAACTATTCAAGAAACGAAATTCCATGTGATCGAGGGCAATATGAGATACAACGCATTACTCGGAAGATCCTGGATTCATAACATGAGGGCGGTCCCATCAACCCTTCACCAAATGCCAAAGTTTCCAACACCGGATGCATTACAAATGGTGTACGGGGAACATCATGCTGCCAAAGAGATGTTCGCGGTCGACGAAGTAATACCGGTATCGGCGCTTTCATCAACTAAGGGATTGGAGTCCAAAGGAAAACAAGAAGCTAAATAGCAACCACAGCCACCAGCCTCGACTCAATCGGAGAAGCAGGGAATAGACGAGGACGATGACTACTGGACCCCTCGATCCTTCATATTCCTCGAGGATTCTGACGCCGCCAAATCGACAGTCGAAAAGCTGGAGCAAGTCATACTGATTGAGCATCTACCCGATCGAAAGGTATACCTGGGTACGGGGTTAACCCCCAATCTCAGGGAAAAACTCATTAAATTTCTTATCAATAATATGGATTATTTTTCTTGGTCCCACCTAGTTATGACAGGGATCCCGCCGGAGATCACTACATATCGACTGCAATTAGACCCGAAATTCTACCCGGTAAAATAAAAGAGAAGGTCCCAGTCCGAGGTAAAACATGCATTCATCAAGGATGAGGTAGCCAAACTTCTCAAAATAGGATCCATTCGGAAAGTAAAATATCCCGAATGGTTAGCAAATGTAGGCATAGTCCCTAAAAAGGGAAATAAACTTAGAATGTGCATAGACTATAAAGATTTTAAACAAAGCATGTCCTAAAGACTCTTTTCCTCTTCCGAATATCGATCGCATGATCGATGCCATAGCCGGCCACGAGATCCTTAGTTTTTTCGATGCCTACTCCGGGTACAATCAAATACAAATAGACCCAGACGATCAGGAAAAGTCTTTGTTCATCACTAAGTACGGCACCTATTGTAATAATGTAATGCCGTTTGGACTTAAAAAAATACGGTGCCACTTATCAACGCTTAGTAAATCGAAAGTTCGAAGAACAAATAGAAAAATCAATGGAGGTTTATATTGATGATATGCTAGTTAAGTCTCTGCGAGCAGAGGACCATTTGACATATTTGCAGGAGACCTTCGATGTACTAAGGAAATACTACATGAAACTCAACCCGGAGAAATGTGCATTCGGGGTCGGCTCGGGCAAGTTCCTCGGCTTTATGGTATCAAATCGGGGGATCGAAACCAATCCTGATAAGATTAAGGCAATCGAAGACATCACAGTCGTGGACAATGTTAAGGCTGTACAAAGATTGACAGGGCGCATAGCCGCCCTAGGCAGATTCATCTCGAGGTCTTCAGATAGAAGTCACAGGTTCTTCTCACTACTAAAAAATAAGAACAGTTTTGCATGGATCCCGGAATGCCAACAAGCATTGGAAGAATTAAAGTGGTACCTATCGAGCCTGCCACTGCTTCATACTCTGAAAGCGGACGAGCAACTCTACTTGTACTTAGCAGTCTTAGAAATTGCGGTAAGTGGAGTCCTAGTTTGAGAAGAGCAAGGTACACAATTTCTTGTTTACTATGTTAGTCTAACTTTAGGTGAGGCCGAGACCCAGTACCCACACTTAGAAAAATTACCGCTTTCCCTAATAAGCGCCTCTGAGAAATTAAACCCATATTTTCAGTGTCACCCGATCTATGTGGTGACTACTTATCCCCTTTGCAATATTTTGCATAAGCCCGAACATTCTGGCCGATTGTCCAAATGGGCCATCGAGATCAGTGGGTACGATATCGAGTGTCGACCCCGAATGACCATCAAGTCTCAAATCATAGCGGACTTCATGGCCGACTTTACACCGCCCTTGTACCCGAGGTCGAAAAGGAACTATTATTAAAGTCGGGTACATCATTGGGGGTGTGGACCCTCTTCATAGACGGTGCTTCGAACGTGAAGGGGTCCGGGCTAAGCATCGTTTTGAAGCCGCCCACAGGTAATACAATTAGACAAGCTATCAAAACTTCCAAGTTAACTAACAATGAGGCCGTGATTGCAGGTCTCGAGCTAGCTAAAGGTTTGAGAGCAGAGGTCATCGAAGCCAAATATGACTCCCTGCTTGTGGTTAACCAAGTTAACAAAACATTCGAGGTTCGAGAAGATCGAATGCAGAGGTACTTGGACAAACTATAGGTGACTCTACATCGGTTTAAAGAATAAACCCTACAGCATGTGCCTCGAGAACAAAACAGCGAGGCTGATGCACTTGCAAATTTGGGGTCATTAGTCGAAGACAACGAGATTAACGCGGGGACTGTCGTACAAGTTTCAAGGTCAGTAATCGAAGAAGGCCACGCCGAAATCAACTCCACAAGTCTGACCTGGGATTGAAGGAACAAATATATCGAGTACCTAAAGAATGGGAAGCTTCCATCGGATCCTAAGGAATCGAGGACTCTACGTACGAAGGCCGCACGATTCATATTTCCCGAAGATGTAACACCATATAGAAGGATGTTCGATGGACCATTGGCAATATATTTAGGACCAGGAGATACCAACTATGTCCTACGAGAAATCCACGAGGGCACTTGTGGAAATCATTTCTGTACCGAATCATTGGTTCACAAAGTCATTTGAGCAGGATACTATTGGGCCGATATAGACAAGGATACAAAAGAGTTTGTTTGAAAGTGCGACAAATGTCAAAGGTATGCACAGATGATTCACCAACCCGGAAAGCAACTCCACTCAGTCTTATCCCCATGGCCATTCATGAAATGGAGAATGGATATCGTCGGCCCTCTACCATCGGCCCCATGTAAAGCTAAATTTATTTTGTTTATGACTGACTATTTCTCTAAGTGGGTTGAAGCACAGGCTTTCGAGAAAATTAGAAAGAAATAAATCATAAACTTTATGAGGGACCGCATTATCTGCCGATTCGGGATGCCTACCGAGATCGTATGCGACAATGGAAAGTAATTCATCGGTAGCAAAGTGACAACGTTTCTCGAAGATCACAAAATAAAAAGGATCATGTCGACGCCATATCATCCTAGTGGGAACAGACAGACCGAATCAACAAACAAGACCATCATTCAAAATCTAAAGAAAAGATTGAACGATGCTAAGAAAATGGAGAGAAATATTTCCCGAAGTCCTTTGGGCGTATCGAACAACGTCAAAATCCAGTACGGGGGCAATAGCGTTCTTTTTAGTATATGACGCCGAAGCTCTGATCCCGGTTGAAGTCGGGGAACCTAGCGTCAGGTTTGATATGCAACAGAAGAATCCAATCATGAGGCTATGAGTACAAGCCTTGAATTGCTAGATGAAAAATGGAAAACCTCTCTCGTTCGAATATCCGCACAGAAACAATGGATCGAAAGGTACTACAATCGAAGAGCCAATTTTCGACACATTAAAATCGGGGACTTGGTTCTGAGGAAGGTCACCCTCAATACTCGAGACCCAAACGAAGAAAAACTTGGCCCGATCTGGGAGGGATCATATCAGGTCCTCGATATCATCGGAAAGGGACCCTATAAACTTGGCACAATGAACGGCGAACAATTACTAAACAATTGGAACATATCACTCCTCAAACGATATTACTGCTAAGGTATGACGTTCTCCATTTTTGTTTATATTTTATACTAACCCTTTGCAGGTGTTTAGTCAAAGACACCAAAGGATTCTTCAAACACAAAGTACTTAGGTCTGAAAGTACTCACTACACTCTTTTTCCCTTAGACCGGTTTTTGTCCCATATGGATTTTTCCGACGAGGTTTTTAATGAGGCAGCCATTGTTCGTGCTAACTTAGAGCAATTCAACAGTATCTGAGGCTCATTTACAATCAACCTCTAATACTGGGGGCATCACCCTCGGATAGTTACAAGGAAAATACTTCGTGTCGACAGGGTCTCGATAGGTAAAGGACCAAACGATCAAATGAACCGTGTCCATGCAGATTACTCGAGCCCTAATGGCAAAACATGTACGCATGTATAATCTATTGAAAGAAGTATTTTTCCTTACCAGATGTTCCATGCCTTAGATAAATTTATACTTTATAATTTCATACTTATGATCTATTGAAGAAACTGGCTTAAGGGTCGATCACAACTGAAGTTCAAACAATTTACCCTATACTCGGGGACTGCCGTCCAAACAATTACTAAACCTCGAAATCGTAAGACCGTAAAAATAAATCCTCGATTTTATAGGCCATGGCCATCCCACTCAAGGACTAACACTTCGAACGCGTTCTAAGTAGAGAAGGGAAACAAGCCTAAGGGAAAAATCCCAAACTAAAGGCTACAACCAAATTAACACGGTTTGGAGACGTCCGAATTCCGTTATAAAACAGGCCTTCAAATATTCTCATAAACCGGTTAAAAAGGTAACCCTCGGCTGAATTACTAAGGGTCTCGATAATATCGACCCTCAAAAAACCCTAAGGGGTATCGAATTGTTCGAACTCCCAGACAATTTTATGCTAAGGCATAACAAAGCAAAGGATTTCGATAACACCAATCCTCGAAAAACCTAATGGGTACAAATTTATCCCGTGCTAAGGCATGACAAATATTTATGATTAATCTTTCAAGCCGAAAAATGGGAAAGGCCATTCTTTTGAGGCCATAACGGCCTAATTCAAGAGCCTAAGGGCCATTTTATTTTTTGAGTTCGAGAAATCGTCCTTACTCAACTAAAATCTAAAGGTCACTCTACTTCGATTTTGAGAAAGTACTCACTCGAATTTAAAGACTACACTGGTCCGACTTCGGTCTAGTTGCCTAAAGTCCCAAACTTGTGAGCGAAATCTCCATAAGGCATGAAGGCATGAATGAAATAGAAATATCACGAGGTAGGAAATAGAATAAAGACAAGTCAAAGAGAAGTTTCTTTTTGTATATATACGAAAATATTTACAAGGACTGATTAGGGTCTCGCATAAAAAATCAAAAACGAAAAGGCCTAAGATTCCTAATTTCCCTCAAGGGAATCTTCTTCTCCATCAAGGTCCTCCCCATTCTCAGACCCGCTCTTGCTGCCATCATCATCATCATCATTGGAAGAGACCAGTGCTCTAGCATCAACTTCATGCTCTTTAGCCTTTATTATCTAGTCAGTAAGATCGAAACCTCGAGCATGGATCTCCTCGAGGGTTTCCCTCCGAGATTGGCATTTGGCGAGTTCAGTAATCCAATATGCTCGAGTTTGAGCGAACTCGGATGCCTCCCTCGCTTGGACTTGAGTGGCTTCAACGTCGGCCCGATAGACGACCATGATCGCCTCTACCTCGGCCTTTGCCTTTTTGGCTTCAGATTTGGCCTTTGCAAGTTCGGAAGTCAACCGAGCCTCGAGCTCCTCTATTTTATTTGCATGAGATAAGCTCTTCTCCTTAATGCCTCGAAGCTAACTTTCGACAGATGACAATAGGGCTCGAGCAATCTATTTTTCAGCAGCAAAGCAGTCCATACTTTCTTTCCACCCCAAGGTCTCCGCCTTCATCACGTTGACCTCCCCGCGGAACTGCTCGATCCTCTCGACCTTCTGCTGCAGCTGTGAGATTGAAATGTTAGCCACCGTTCTTGAATCGAGCCCATGAGCTTTTAATATTTTCATTACCTTCTCGATCAGGTCGGTCTGATCTTGGTGAGCCTTGGCCAACTCGTCTCGGAGGTCCTTGATCTCCTCTTCTTTTTGCCCACTGAGAAGTTTAAGGGCATTTCTCTCCTCCATGACCCCTCGAAGGTCGGCCTCACATTGGCGCAGCTCTGCTCGGGACTTTGTAAATGCCTACTGATGGAGTACCAAAGCCTATACGAAAAAAGAAAGGCAATTAGACAAGAAGAGAAAAAATAAACTAAGTATGGTATCGAAAAAGGGAGTTGAAACTTACCCGATTCAAGGCTTGCTGAGCCTTATCGAGGAGACTCGATGCTTCTCTCAGGTCGGTAGCATCCTCGACCCCGATAAAGTAACCATGGAAGGGGTCCTCCCCTCGATGGGACCCGTTTACTTCGGGAGTCCTCGTAGCTTGGGCCTCCCAAATTGCCTCCTCGAAAAATGCAGGGAGAATAGGTGAGTCTCTAATATCTATTGCCCCAAGTGAGCTGCTTAGGGCATTCTCCTCGCTGCGAAGGGCCTCGGAGCCGGCCCTTTCAGACATACCCGTCTTTTGCTCATCTCGGAGGGAGGCATATTCGATCTTTGACGACTCGGGGACTTTGCCCGAGTCCTTTTCCAAGACCCCCTCGGCTCGAGGCGGAATCTCCTCAACCACTACCGACTCAGCGGCCTTTGGGGCCTCGATGGTTTTCTTCACTCAGGACACCAGTTCCGAGCCATCATCTTCATCTTCTTCTTCTTCCCCCCTTAGCCGTTGAATCACATCCGCAGACAGGGCAACAGTGTCCTTCTTCGGCTTACGAACCGGATTCTTCTTAGGCTATGGATCCTTGGAGGTTGAGGTCCTTTTCCTTTTCTTTTCCTTCGCCGGCTTCAGAACCAGGGTCGAAGTCTCCTCCTACCAGACGGGGGCCTCATGACCGCATCCCTGCCCATACCTGTACACGAGAAAATTGAATAAGTAGAAGAAGGGCATCTTAATCAAATCATCAAATACACAAAAAGTGGGCTTACCATGATTCATGGCCTCCCATCGGTCTTTTGCTAAATCGTTCCGTGAGCGCTCGACATATGTAGGGGTCGAGGTCAGGTTTCGAACCCAGCTCTTGAGGTTAGGAATCGCACGGGGCATCCAAGAGACCGCTACATCATGGAAAAAGACATCAATGAGAATAGACAAAGGAACAAAGAATACATGAAATCTAACAGTGAGACGGTACTTACGATTCATGTTCCATTTATCAGGAAATGTCATCTTCTCGGCTGGGATTAGGTCGGAAGTCCTCAATCGAATGAACCGGCACATCCAACCTTGATCCTTGTCCTCGTCTATGCTCGAGAACAACACTTTGGTATCCCGACATTGGAGTTTTATTAACCCTCCTCGATAGAGGCAGGGGCTATACAATCTGATAAGGTGATCGAGGGTGAAAGGGAGCTCCTCGACTTTGGTCACGAAGAATTGGATTAGAATAACATTTCGCCAAATGGAAGGATAGATTTGGCCTAGGATTATTTGATAATGACGGCAAAAATCAATGATGGCGGGGTCGAGGGGGCCCAGCATGAAAGGGTAAGTGTAAACACTTAGAAACCCTTCCACATGGGTGGTGATGTCTTCTTCGGGGGTCGGCATCACCACCTATTTTTCCTCCCAGTTGCAGTCTTTCTTTACCTGCTTAAGGTATCCCTCAGATATCGAGCATATATACCTTGACATTGGTTCACATTGATCAGGAATTGACGAGGCTTTATCGGTCTTGAAATCGGAGTTTAGCGCGCACCCCCCAAGAATGCATTCCTCAAGACAGGGTTCCACCGACGTTTTCCCGCCGGCCGGGTAAAAATATGAATCAACTTCTTTTTGTGATACCGTTTTTGATGTTTTTGCCATTTTTGTGTAAGTTTGAAGAAGAGGAAGATACTAGGACTTGACGTTTGAGAAATGATTAACAGGAAAACCTGAAAATTTGTAAAAGAGAAGAACTTAAGAGAAGTAAAATCTATGGAGATTAGAAGGAAGTGAAAGTAAAGTTTGAATAAATGAGGAAGGGGTCTATTTATTGGATTCACGGCAATGGTTCAAAGGCACTAGTGGCCGACCACCAACTGAAACGCATTAATAACTTGGGAAACTATATCAACGGGACATTTCGGTCACTCCCGTCGCTTACGTCACGAGGATGATGTCATGACATGTCGAGGTAGAAAATCGAAGGCTCAATTCGTTTATTGTCATTTCACTCCAAAAAACGAGGGGAATATCTGTATATGGTTAAAATCAGGCCTACCCAATTTTACTATTCGACCGAGACTGGGAGGTTGCATCGAACGACGGCCTTATAACGGAATAGACTAAATCACGAGGATAAGGTACCGAGTTCAGAATCGAGGTATCTGTCGAGAGCGAGGCTAGTAGCGATCGAGGCCTAGTAGCGATCGAAGCCAAATGAGACAGATATAGAGCAAGATCGAAGATAACACAGTAATAGAAAGGCGAGATATCTGTGACTGGTCGAGGATCATGGCATAAATCTCGGAACGGGTCATATCAGAAACGGGTAATTAGCTAATCATGATATTTCCTTATGTAATTAGAATTATACCATAAGTGGAATTTCTCTACTATTTAAAGGGGGGTTCTAATCATTTGTAAGACAAATTGTTCACAGATATTAAATCAATATAATGCTCCTTCTCGTTTATACTATTGTTCATCAGCTTGTTATATTTTAATTATTCTTGCATCAACCAGTTCGAGGGTATCCAAACTCGAGGGCTGAGTTCTATTCTAACACTAGTTTGCTTTACTTTATAGTTCATTTATGTTATTAATCTTCATATTTATCAATTGGTATTAAGTGAAATTACGTGTCCTTAGAACCACATTATAAGTTTAATTGTTATCCAATTTTAAGGGTAAACATTACCATTGGAAGAAATCGACAAGGCGTTGAAGGTGGTTGGGCAATTGATTTTGTTCAGCTTCTTGCTTATCATGATACTTGATGTTTGGTTATAAATATATATTTTTAGCGTATTGCGTACATTACATTTTAATGTTTTAATGATTAAATATCCGATGTTGGAGCTTAATTGTATCATTTTATGTGTTGGATTGTTGAAGGATGAAAACGCATGAAGGTTGCACACATGGATGTCAAAGATACACAAAAAGAGCACGAAAAGGCAAAAAAGAAAATTGGACTAGGCGCCTGACTAGGCGACGCCTGGTCCTGGACGAGATTAACTGGGCGTTGCCCACTTTGCAATGCACGTCACACCAGGCCTCGCGAGCTCTGTGGCCTGGTCCCTTTCCTAGTCTGTGCATTAAATGTTTTTTATTTGGATTGAGGCTTGGGGACTCCGATCTTAACCTATAAATACCCCCTAAACGTGATTAGTAAGGGGTTTGGTCAATTTTGGAGGCAAGAAAAGGCAAAGAAACACAAACGGAGCACGAGATTCATCATTCTTCCATCTTTCATCTAGTATTCATAACTTTATGTTTAAAAATATTATTTTAATTATTGTCGTGAACGTGAGTGGCTAAGAACCTCATTATTCTAGGGTTATAGGTTGTTATTGACTATTGTTGTGTGACGGCTGATAGTATTACTTGATTTCAGCATATTAATTTTTTTATTCAATCGTACACTTAGTTATTCTATTGTGTAGCTAACAATAGAGTAATATCTACAAATTTATAGGTGAACTCGAAAGTGGGAACTATAGATTGCATATAAGATTAAATAGAGTAAGTTCTTGAATTCGGGCATCGGAGAATAGATTCACGATTAAGATAGACATGTTCTAGTTGCCTTACTTGATTATTTTTGCAGGAAATAAACATGCGTTCTTGTTAATTCTGATTCTATAGACATATAGTCTTAGGTTGGCTTGAATAGGCGAGCGAAGCGCTGAAAGAACTTCGCGAGCAAAATAAACCCTGCTAATCAATAAATTAGAAAATCAAGTAACTAAATCAATCGGCAGAAGGCAGTAGGAAGAACATTAATCCCATAACCCTGGAATATTCCAATCTCATTGAAGTTTTTCTAAGTGTTTGTTTGCCCTACTTGCGATCTTATTTTCTTATTAATTTCGTAGTAATTTAGTTCATAACCACTTGAACAATCATCTTCTTCACAACCACTTGAGCAATAAATTTATAGATAGTTTAGATAGGACAATAGTTGATCATAAATCTTCGTGGGTTCGACATCCAACTTTTAGTTACTTTATTACTTGACGACCGCGTATACTTGTGTGTGCGTGTAGCCGCAACAATGCTTCTCCACTTTCTGTATGGTTGAATATTTTGGTGATTTCTTGGACCATGTTTTGGGTCTGCTGGGAAAACTGAGCCTACTCCGTGAAAATCCACATCAATTAGCATAGTGTATTTGAATACTAGATGCTTCCAATCCTAAAGTTGAGGGTTTGAGTCACCAAGGAACAAAGTGAGGAGCTCGGGAAGGGTAAAAAAATGAATGTCTAAGAAACAAAAAAAAAATGGTGCCTGTATTAAACAATAATTTGTTTATTTATTCTTGTTAATTTTTTGGAGCAATAAAGCAAGTGCTATGGAATATGACTCACAAGTTACGACTATCAAAAGTGCTACTGGAGATATGATTGTTGGGATAGTCTAGTGGTCAAGAAACACAATTTCAAATAAAAAATTTTGAGTTCAAATATCTGACTTTACTATTGTTCAATTTAAGTACTTTTCACTTAATGTTGAAATTCTTTTTGCAACCTATAGGCCATATTTCCGTTTTTTCTCCTATGCGCTTTTTCTTTCTTCTTTTAGTTTCTTGATTAGTAATTTTGGTTTGCTTGACCTAAGTTTTGTTTTTCTATTAAAGATGTTTGAAACAACTCAGTAAGAGCAAGGTAAAGTGAGAAAAGTTTGCACAAAACTAATGGAGGTAAGATATGTGTTTTCTATATAAAGTTTTATCGTTTAATGCCATGCCAAGTGATTCTTGTTTTGGGACAGCCTATGCCAATTTCAACATGGACTTCTGCCCTCGGAAATGCACCAACTGAACAGCAGAAGACGATGTTGGATGAAAGTTGTTAGGTTTCGAATTTAAATTGTGCAGGTCAACTAAAGCTATCAGAGCAAGTCTCACACTCAGAGGAAAGCATTTGCTTAACAGCAAAGTGAGTAAAGATCATGGGAAAGAACACTGTTATTGAAGCACTATTTTTTTTGATAAGGTAAAGTTTTATTGATATAAGTACCAAGATGGTACAAAAAAGTACATAAAAGGACCGGACAACATCTACAGAAAACTCCAATCACATCTTTCCTTGCAAGTCCAAAAAATTCCATATACTGATCCATGTTTTCTAATAGACACCTCGTACACCTAAAAAATAAGTTATGTAGACAAGAGTTTTTGATTGTAGAAATCTGATTTCTTTTATTTTCAAAACAAACATTGTTCCTCTCACTCCAGATAGTCCAAAATATGCATAATAATGGGATAATTCTCGAAATCTGCCTCATTTCCTTTCTTATCTTCTGTCCTTGCCGGCTAGCCAGTAGATTTCTAGTGCTTGAGGGCATAATCCAAGTAATTCCACAGAAATTCAAGAATAGCTCCCAACATTGCTTTGCAATTTTACAATGAATGATCAGATGGTTGACTGATTCCAGACCTTCTTCACACATATAGCACTTATTGCTCAAATTGAAACCTCTTTTTCTGCAGTTTGTCTTGAGTTAAGCAGGCCTCTCTGATAACTAACCACCCAAAGCAGGCTACTTTAATATATGCCTTTGTACTTCATAGCATTTTCCATGGCCAATTAGATACATAATTGTCTGCTTATAGCCATTTTTGACAAAATGATTGATATATGCGCTTGTTGTCCAAACTGGTAGCAAGCGGGTTCAATTGAACCGCTTTATCAAAAAATAATACTGCGTATATGTATAAATTAGAATTACAGTTGCATAAATTTTGTATAAATATTTTATTTGAACCCACTTGATAACTATTATTTTACGACTAAAGTTATATACTTCTAAGATTGAACCCGCTTGCACAAAATCTTGGGTCCGCCACTGATAGCGTCCTCAGTATTTTCCTCTATCACCACTATATCCATTAACTGAAATAATTGATAAACGTTGTCCATCTCCCAATCATTAAGACCTCTTCTGGAATTTAGCTGCCAGCCATTGGAAGAATAATGCTCAGTCACACTTCCTTCTTTATTAAGATAGCAGTTGTATAAGGACGAAAATCTTTCTTTAAAGCTCGCACCCCCCACCCATACTTCAGTCCAGTATCTGACTTTTGCTCCATTCCCCAACGTCAATTTAGTATGTTGCTGCAATCCAGTCCACAGTTTATCTATACTGCTACAGATGCTCCCTGACAATTGGAGGGCTCCACACTTCCTTCTTCTCATACTTGGCATTTATAAGATTCATCCAGATGCTCTCTTTTCCATTATTATATCTTCATAACCATTTATAAAGTAAGCTTTTATTGTGGAATCTCAAGTTTCTAACTCCCAGTACACCTCCTTTCTTAACAATCATCACCTTTTGCCATTTGACCAGATGTAGCTTCCTTTTTTCTGCACTACCTTCCCACAGAAAATTGCTCCTTATAGTATTCAGTTTCTTCTCCACACTTACAGGTATATGAAATAAAGACATCAAATAAGTTCGAATTCCATCCAATACACTACTAATCAATGTGATTCTGCCTCCAAGGGATAAGTATTGCTTTTTCCGTGGAGTCAACTTTTTGCAACATCTATCAACTACCCCTGCTAGATCCTTTGATCGTTTTTCCTAGCACCCAATGGAAGCCCCAAATAAGTTATTGGTAACTGCTCCACTTCACAGCCCATTAACTCTGCAAGATCATTTATACAATGTTCTGCATTAATGCTAAACATGCTACACTTTGCCAAATTAACCTTCAAACATGTTACTAGTTCAAAGACTAGTAGGACCCCTCTGAGATAAAGGACTTGTTCTTCTTTGGCTTCGCAAATCAGTAAGGTATCGTCTTAACTCCCTCCATAGAATGTCGTGACGGCCCATACTCTCTAATACTAGATAAACCTAACAATATGCGAAAAATATTAAATAAAACTTAGATTCTTAAAACACCAACAAATTTCACAAATAAAATCTATAAACACAATGCGTACAATTCCCCAAAACCTGATGAAATATAAGTCACAAGCTCTAGATATAGTACGGGACAACCCTATACATCACTGTCTATAAAAGTATAAAGAAACAAGGAAGAACAGGATAAGAATGGGACTCCGAGGCCTGCGGACGCGGGCAGGTGTACCTTGAAGTCTCCAATAGCAAGCTCAGCACGCTAGTGCTGGGACTGATAAGATATACCTGGATCTACACAAAAATATGTGTAGAAGCATAGTATGAGTATACCACAATGGTACTCAGTAAGTGTCAAACCTAATCTCGGTAGAGTAGCGACGAGATCAGGTCAAGGCCCCTACTAGAGATAATAAGAAAACAAGACAGCAAATATAATGATATAACGATAATGACAAAGGAAGTGAAACAATAAGGAATTTACGGAAAATCAACAACATGGAATCAAGGCAGTTAATATAACACGAAAGGAAAACAAGGATTTTACATGTTAAGGAAGCAACAACCAAACAAATACAGCAAATAGAGAAGATCAACAGGGGCCCTACCGAGGTACCGTCTCGTAGTCCCAAATCATAAAATAACTCACAGTCTTTCCTTATATCACTGCGGGAGCCTTTACATTTAGTTTTGAAAATCATTTTCCCAAAATAGCTTAGCCCACCTTATCACACCGTATGGCTTCTAGTAGTTTCCCTACTAGCCGCGCGTATCAAGCCCACCTTATCTTACCGCATGTGTTTTAACACCCAAACCTTGTATCACCGCATGCGTATCAATAGTAACAATGATACGGCAGAAACCTCGTACAAATTGTAACAACAGCACGACAGAACATTGTACAAACAACCAAACAATCCTCCCAACAATAACACAAGTGTCAAAACATAACAACTCAGTAAAATGATATTTCACGACTTACACTTTGCCTTAATAGAAACCACGGCCTTTGCAACTCAACAACAAGATATTTCAATGATAGCAAATTTCAAGTAAAGAATCTCACAGTTAAATAATGAATACGAAATTAAGAAAGCACGTAATTCAACTAAACATATAGTACAAGTTGCAAATAAAAGATAAGACAAGTAGACATGTAAAATGAGACTAAACATGGTGACTATAACATGCTAAAGTAACTCAATTAAAGCACAAAAAGGAAACTATACATAGCTAAAACCGGAATCTCAACATTAGTCCATATACGCACTCGTCACCTTGCGTACACGACCTCCACATATCACAATTATCACAACCATATCAAACCCTAAGGGGAATTTCTCCCACACAAGGTTAGACAAGTCATTTACCTCAAACCACGCTAAATGAATCAACTAGAAGGTCTTTCCCTCGATTTTTCAACTCCGAATAGCTCGAATCTAACCAAAACAATTTCATACTATAAATATAACTATAGGAAATTTTTTAAATAATAATATTATGATTTTAGCAAAGAATTGAAAAATCGCTCCAAAAAGTCACCGTAGGCCCAGCCTCAGAACCCGACCAAAATTACTAAAACTTAACACCCATTCGATATCGATTCCAACCATACAAGAATTATTCCAATCCGATCTCATTTTGCCTTTCAAAATCGAAAAACTTAGTCTAAGAACTTCTACACTTTTTCCCCAATTTTCCCCACTCAAATCCTTAATTACGTGCTAATAATAATGATAGATTAGTATAATTTAACCATAATCGTGTCAAGAACTCTTACCCCAACAATTCCTCTGAAAATCTCTCAAAATTGCGCCTCAAACCGAGCTCTCAAAGTCTCAAAATGAATTATGAAATCAAACCCCGAATTCCCCTTTTTTGCCCACCGACTTCCGCTTATGCGACCTATGGGTCGCTTCTGCGACGCTGCACCTGCGAAAAAACCATCACAGGTGCAAAAAACACTTAAGTCCCAAAATTCCGCTTCTGCAGACCATTGCTCACGCCTGCGAGCCCGCTCCTACGAAGTATTTCTCTACTTCTGCGAAGGACGACCAGTCGCCCCTCTTCCGCATTTGTGACCACATATCCGAACCTATGGACCCCCAGATGCGGTCCATTCCTCGCACCTGCGAACCCAGATGGGCTAGGCCATTCTTACACCTGCGGTCAATCCCGCCGCAGGTGCGATGACACCAGAATAGCCCATCTTCAGCAGAACATTAAGTACAAAAATGATCTGATTTCAATCTGATTCACACTCGGGGCCCTCGGGACCCCATTCAAATATACCAACTAGTTCTAAAATACATAACGGACCTACTCGAGGATAAAAATCACATCAAACAACATGAATCCTATGAATCGCAACCAAAATAAAAGCTTAAGCAATTATGAACTTCCAAATTCTGAAACCAACGCTGATTCATACCAAAACAACTCCAATTGACACCAAAATTTACACACAATTCATAAATGCAATTACGGACCTATTCCAACTTCTGGAATCGGGATCCGACCCCGATATTATTAAAGTCCATTTTCGGTCAAACTTTCCCAAATTCCTCAAATTTCCAACTTCACCAAATCACGCCGAAACGACCTACGAACTTCCAAATCAACATTCGGAAACGTTCCTAAGAACAAAATCACCATATGGAACTATTACAACCATCAAAACTCCATTCCGGAGTTATCTTCACCCGAGTTAATCTACGGTCAACTTCTATGACTTAAACTTCCAACTTAGGGACTATGTGTCCCATTTCACTTCAAAACTCACCCGAAACTAAAACCAAACACCCCGGTGAGTCACGCAGCCACAATATAACATAGAGGAAGCATAAATTAGGGGATTGGGGCTAAAATATTCAAAATGACCGGCCAGGTCATTACATCCTCCCCCTCTTAAAATAAACGTTCGTCCTCGAACGAGTATAGAGACATACTTCAAGTAGTGTAAAGATAAGGATAACGGCTACACATATTATGCTCGGTCTCCCAAGTAGCCTCCTCAACCGGTTGAACTCTCCACTAAACCTTCACTGAAATAATATTCTTCGACCTCAACTTTCAAACCTGCCTGTCCAAAATGGCCACCGGCTCCTCAACATAAGATAAATCCTTGTACAACTGGACTGAGCTGAAATATAACACATGAGACGGATCGCCATGATACTTCCGGAGCATCGAAACATGGAACACTAGATGAACTACAACTAGATTAGGTGGTAGTGCAAGTCTGTAGGCCACCTCTCCAACTCTCTCAAGAATCTCACAAGGTCCGATATACCTAGGGCTCAGCTTTCCCTTCTTCCTGAACCACATAACACCCTTCATGGGCAAAACCTAGAGCAAGACCCGCTCCCCAACAATGAAGGCAACATCGCAAACCTTCTGATCCGTATAACTCTTCTGTCTAAATTGGGTTGTACGGAGTCGTTCCTGAATCAATTTAACCTTTTCCAAAGCATCTTGAACCAAGTCTGTACCTAATAGCCTAGCCTCACCCGGCTCAAACCAACCCACCGGAGACTGGCACCGCCTACCATACAAAGCCTCATATGGGGCCATTTGAATGCTCGACTGATAACTGTTGTTATAGGCAAACTCCACAAGCAGCAAGAACTGATCCCAAGAACCCCCAAACTCCATCACACACGCACAAAACATATCATCCAATATCTAAATAGTGCACTTGGACTGCCCGTCCATCTGAGGGTGAAATGTTGTACTCAACTCCACCCGTGTTCCTAACTCATACTGAACGGCCCTCCAGAATCGCGATGTAAACTGCGTACCCGGTCAGAGATAATAGATACCGGCACGCCATGAAGCCTGATGATCTCGCGAATATAAACCTGAGCCAACTGCTCTGAAAAATAAGTAGGCATCACTGAAATGAAATGAGCTAACTTGGCCAATCTATCCATAATCACCCAAACTGCATCGAACTTCTTGTGAGTCCGTGGGAGCCCAATAACGAAATCCATAATAATCCGCTCCCATTTCCATTCCGGAATCTCTAGCTTCTGAAGCAATCCACCAGGCTGCTGATTCTCATACTTCACCTGTTGATAGTTTAGGTATCGAGCTACATATTCCACTATGTCCTTCTTCATCCGCCTCTAACAATAGTGCTATCTCAAGTATTGATTCATCTTCGCGGCACCTGGATAATGGAGTACCGCTAACTGTGAGCCTCTTGGAGAATCAACTTACGCAAGCCATCTACATTGGGCACACATAGCCTAACCTTTATCCATAATACACCGTCATCTCCAATAGTGGCCTCCTTGGTATCACCGTGCTGAACTGTGTCCTTGAGGATAAACAGATAGGGGTCGTCATACAGACGCTCTCTGATACGATCATAAAGAGAAGACTTAGAAACCACACAAGCCAAAACTCAGCTCGGCTCAGAAACATCCAAGGCTAATGGCCTCTCTGCTACCGGTAGATATGCTAAACTACCCAAGTTCTCCGCCTTGTGACTCAAGGCATTGGCCACCATATTGGTCTTTCTAAGATGATATAGAATGGTGATATCATAGTCCTTAAGCAACTCTAACCACCTCCGATGCTGCAAGTTAAGATCCTTCTATTTGAACACATGTTGTAGATTCCGATGGTCGGTATAGACCTCACAAGGGACACCATACAAATAGTGCTGCCAGATCTTCAAGGCATGAACAATAGCTGCTAACTCGAGGTCGTGGACAGGATAGTTCTTCTCATGCACCTTCAGTTGTCTAGGCGTGTAGGCAATCACCCTACCATCTAACATCAACACCGTGCTGAGACCAATACGCGACGCATCATAGTACACAGTATAAGACCCCGAACCCGAAGGCAACACTGGGACTATAGGCAAAGCTGTCTTGAGATTTTGAAAGCTCTCATCACACTTCTCCGTCCACCTGAAAAGGGCACCCTTCTGGGTTAATCTGGTCATTAGTGCTGCAATAGATGAGAGACTCTCTGCAAATCGACGGTAATACCCCTCCAAACCAAGAAAACTCTGATCTTCGTAGCTGTAGACGGTATGGTCTACGTCTACACTACTTCAATCTTCTTCGGATCTACCTTGATCCCATCACTCGACTACTACATGACCCAAAAATGCCACCGAATCAAGACAGAATTCACATTTTGAAAATTTTGCATATAACTTCTTTTCTCTTAAGGTCTGGAGCACGATCCTCAAGTGCTGCTCATGATCCTCCCAGCTCCGGAAGTACACCAGAATGTCATCAATAAACTCAATGATGAATGAGTTAAGATAGGGTTGAAATACACTGTTCATCAAGTGCATGAATGCTGCTGGGGCGTTGGTCAGCCCAAATGACATCACAAGGAACTAGTAATGACCATACCGAGTCTTGAAGGCAGTCTTCGGGATATCTGGCTCCCGAATCTTCAACTGATGATAGCCTGAAAATATGTCAATCTTAGAGAACACTCTAGCACCCTGTAGCTGGTCATATAGGTCATCAATACGTGGAAATGGATACCTGTTCTTCACTGTAACCTTGTTCAACTGGCAATAATCAATACACATACGCATAGAACCATCCTTCTTCTTTACAAATAATGCTGGAGCATCCCAAGGAGACACACTGGTCCGAATGAATCACTTATCAAGTAATTCTTGCAACTACTCCTTTAATTCTTTCAACTCTGCTGGGGACATACGATAGGGTGGAATAGAAATAAGGTGAGTGCCCGGTAATAAATCAATGACAATATGACATCCCTATCAGGCGGCATGCCCAGATGACCCACTGGAATTACATCTGGATAATCCCTCACTACCGGAACTGACTCCACTGTGGGAGTATCAACACTGACATCCCTCACGAAGGCTAGATAAGCATTAACCCCTTCTCAACCATACAGTGAGCCTTTAGAAAGTAGATAACCCATCTAGGAACATAATCTAAAGCACCTCTCCACTCTAATCGTGGTAATCCTGGCATAGCCAGCGTCACGATCTTGGCCTGACAATCGAGAATGATAGGGCGACAACCAGTCCATGCCCAAGCTAATATCAAAATCTGCCATACTGAGCAATAATAAATCGGCTTTGGTCTCAAAGCCACCAAGAAAAACTAAACAAAACCGACACACATGGTCAACAACAATAGAATCTCCCACAGGTGTGGACACAAAGACAGGAGAACTCAAAGAATCAAGGGTTCCACCCAAATACGAAGCAAAATAAGATGACACATAAGAATAAGTGGAGCCTAGGTAAAATAAGACTGATGCATCTCTATGACAGACCGGAACAATACCTATGATGACTAAGTCAGATGCAACTTCCTCTGTCCTAGCAAGAAAAGCATAATATCTGGCCTGGCCACTCCCTCTAGGGAGACCTCTACCTGGTCGACCTCCACTTCTAGCTGGTTGTGTAGGTGGAGTGGAAACTAGTGCGGCGACCATGGACTGAGAAGCCTGAGGACGTGGTGGAATACGTGGAGCTTGAGTAGTTTGTGGAGGTGCACCCCTCCTGAGTCTGGGGCAATCCCTCACCATGTGACGAGTGTCACCATACCTAAAACAAGATCACAAAAGACGTGGCTATTGTGGCTAGCTCGGGCCTGATCGGCTAGACTGACCACTGAAAGCACCCCGTACAGGAGGTGTACTAGACAATGGCGATGTATAACATGGAGCATGAGGCCTAGGGGTGGCCGAAATAGCACTGGAAGCTGGAAGTGCTGAATGAACAGGGCGACTCACATAGCCCCTACCATGACGAGCTGCAGCTAGGTCACGGGCACCACTATATGTGCCAGAATCTCGAGGCCTCTTGGCCTCCCTCTTTTCTCTCTATCGGGACCACATACCCTCCAATCTCCTAGCAATCCCCACTACCTGCTGGTATGCGATGTACATCTCCAACTCTCAAGCCATGCTAAATATGATACCGGGGTTGAGCCCCTCGATAAATCGACGGACTCGCTCTCTAATAGTAGCAACCATGGCTGGTACATGCCTAGCCAAATACTGAACCAGACGGCATACTCCGACATGGTCATAGAACCCTGGCGGAATTACTCAAACTCTGCGCGCCATGCATCTCTAAGACTCTGGGGAACAAACTCCCTCAAGAACAGATCCGAGAACTGAGTCCAAGTGAGTGAAGCTGCCTCGGCCGGAATACTCAACTCATATGCTTGCCACCACTGATAAGCCATTCCTTGTGAAAGAAACTCCACTAGACTCCACAATACCCATAGTACGGAGGATACAATGGCACTCCTCAAGAAAACCTTGGACATCCTCTTAAGCCAAGTCGCTGAAAGTAGAAGGGTGGTACTTCTTGTACCTCTTGAGCATGAGCTGCTCCTCCTCATAAACTGTTGTCCTAACCTCGGGCTGAACTGGGGTGACCGGCTGCACTGGTATAACCTCTGGGACTTGGTCAACCTGAACCCGTTGCTCTGGGGTACGGGCGGCAGGAGTCTGTGCCCATCCCCCGACCTGAGATGTGGCAGGAGCAAGTAGGATCAACCCTGCCTAAGCTAAAGTGTCGAACATGCTCAGAAACCAGGCGAGAATCTCCTGGAGTGCTGGTACAGTAATAGGCATCTCAGGTGCCTAATATCCAACTAGAGCTGCTGGTGGCTCCTCTGTAGCAGCTCGTGTATGTGCTCTGGATGCGCTACATGGACGTCCTTGGCCTCTACCCCGGCCCCGGCCCGACCTCTCGCGGCTCTAGTAGGGGGCGCGAGTGTCTGGTCATCTGATTCGACTGTACGTATCCTCACCATCTGTGAGAGAATAGAAAGACAAAAATTTAGAACTCCGAAGTCAACAATTTCGTACGATAAGGAATCAAAGAAGTGAAGATTTTTCCTAACAGTTCCATACCCTCCTGAAGATAAGTACAGCCGTCTGGGTATCGATCCGTGAGACTCTACTAAACCTGCTTGTGACTCATAACATCTATGAACCTAGATCTCTGATACCAACTTCTCACGACCCCAAATTTCTACCGTAGAATGTCGTGACGACACCTAGTCTGTAAGACTAGGTAAGCCTAACAATATGCGGAAAATATTAAATAAAACTTAGAATCTTAAAACTCCAACTAATTTCACAAATAAAATCTATAAACACAATGCGTACAACTCCCCAAAACCTGGTGAAATATAAGTCACAAGCTCTAGATACAGAAAAGGACAGCCATATACATCACTGTCTATATAAGTATAAAAAAATATAGAAGAACAGGATAGAAGGGGACTCCGAGGTCTGCGGATGCAGGCAGGTGTACCTTAAAGTCTCCAATAGCAAGCTCAGCGTGCTAGTGCTGGGACTGATAAGATGTACCTAGATCTGCACAAAAATATATGCAGAAGCGTAGTATGAGTACACCACAACGGTACCCAGTAAGTGCCAAGCCTAACCTCGGTAGAGTGGTGACGAGGTCAGGTCAAGGCCCCTACCGGAGATAATAAGAAAACAAGACAACAAAAATAATAATATAATGATAATGACAAATGAAGTGAAACAATTAAGAATTTACAGAAAACTAACAACACGGAATCAAGGCAGTTAATAAAACACGAGGATTTTACATGTTAAGGAAGAAACAACCAAACAAATACAACAAATAGATAAAATCAACAGGGGCCCCTACCGAGATACCGCCTCGTAGTCCCAAATCATAAAAGTAACTCACAGTCTTTTGTTATATCACTGCGAGAGCCTTTACATTTAGTTTTGAAAATTATTTTTATGAAATAGCACCCCCGCGGTTTATCCCACCTTATCACACCGCATGGCTTCTAGTAGTTCCCCTACTAGCCACGCGTATCAAACCCACCTTATCTCACCGCATGCGTTTCAACACCCAGATCTTATACCACTGCATGTGAATTGATAGTAACAATGACACGGCAAAAATCTCATGCAAATAGTAACAACCGCACGGCACAAACCTCGTGAAAACAACCAAATAATCCTCTCAACAATAATACAAGTGCCAAAACATAACAACTCAGTAAAATGATATTTTACAACTTACACTTTGCCTCAATAGAAACCACGGCCTTTGCAACACAACAATAAGATATTTCAAGGATAGCAAATTTCAAGTAAAGAATTCAATAGTTAAATAATGAATACGGAATTAAGAAAGCACGTAATTCAACTAAACATATAGTACAAGTTGCAAATAAGAGATAAGACAAGTAGACATGTGAAATTGGACTAAACATTGTGACTATAACATGCTAAAGTAACTCAATTAAAGCATGGAAAGGAAACTACGTAGCTAAAACCAGAATCTCAACATTAGCCCGTGTACGCACTCGTCACCTTGTGTACATGGCCTCCACATATCGCAATTATCACAACAATACCAAATCCTAAGGGGAATTTTCCCCACACAAGGTTAGACAAGTCACTTACCTCAAACCACGCTAAATCAATCAACTAGAAGGCCTTTCCCTCGATTTTCCAAATTTGAATGGCTCGAATCTAGCCAAAATAATTTCATACAATAAATATAACTGTAGGAAACTAATTTAATAATACAATTATGATTTTAGCAAAGAATTGAAAAATCGCTCCAAAAAGTCACCCGGGCCCGCACCTCAAAACTGGACGAAAATTACAAAAACCGAACACCCATTCGATATCGAGTCCAACCATACAAGAATTATTCAAATCCGATCTTATTTTGCCTTTCAAAACCCAAAAATTTTGTCTAAGAACTTCTATACTTTTCTCCCAATTTTTACCACTCAAATCCTTAATTACATGCTAATAATAATGATAAAGTAGTATAATTTAACCAAAATCGAGTCAAGAACTCTTACCCCAACAATTCCTCTGAAAATCCCTTGAAATTTTGCCTCAAGAGCTCTCAAAGTTTTAAAATGAATTATAAAATCAAACCCTCAAATTCCCCTTTTCTGCCCAGCGACTTCCGCTTCTGCAGCCTATGGGTCGCTTCTGCGATGCTGCACCTGCGAAAAAACCATCGTAGATGGGAAAAACATTAAGTCCCAAAATTTCGCTTCTGCGGACCATTGCTCGTACCTGCGAGCCAGCTCCTGCAAAGTATTTTTGTGCTTCTGCGAAGGACTACCAGCCGCCCCTCTTCCGCATCTGCGACCACATCTCCGCACCTGCGAACTCTCAGATGCGGTCCACTCCTCGCACCTGCAAATCCAGCCGGGCAAGGCCATTCTCACACCTGTGCTCCCTAGCTCTCTTTTGCGAGCCTGCACCTGTGGTCAATCCCTCCGCATGTGCGATGACACCAGAATAGCCGAGCTTCAGCTGAACATTAAGTCCAAAAATAATCCGATTTCAATCCGATTCATACCCGGGACCCCAGGACCCCGTCTGAATATACAGCTAGTCCCAAAACATATAACGGACCTACTCAAGGCTAACAATTACATCAAACAACACAAATTCTACGAATTGCAACCAAAATTCAAGCCTAAGCAATTATGAACTTCCAAATTCCGAAACCAACGTCGATTCATACCAAAACAACTCTGATTGATACCAAATTTTTTACACAAGTCATAAACGACACTACAAACCTATTCCAACTTCTGGAATCGGGATCCGACCCCGATATCCATAAATTCCACTCCCGGTCAAACCTTCCTCGATTCCTCAAATTTCCAACTTTGCAAGATCACGTTGAAATGATCTATGGACTTCCAAATAAATATTCGGACACGCTCCTAAGACCAAAATCGCCATACAGATCTATTGAAACCATCAAAACTCCATTCCGGATTCGTCTTCACCTAAGTAAAACTACGGTCAACTCCTAATACTTAACCTTCTAACTTAGGGATTATGTGTTATATTTTACTCTGAAACTCACCCGAAATCAAAACTAAATACCCTGGAAAATCACGTAGCCATAATATAACATAGAAGAGGCATAAATTAGGGAATCGAGGCTATAATACTGAAAATAGCCGGCCGGATCATTACACATCTGCATATAAAATATGCGAAATGACACAACTTGCCTCACCCCTTCTTTCAAAACTCAAGCCTTTAATCTATCCCAACTGTTCAGCTTTATTTAGAATCTTACTGAAGATCTGCATAACCAAAATAAATAAATATGGGGACAAAGGGTCCCCCTGCCTTAGTCCCCTAGCATAATTAAAGAAACCTTGAGGGCTTCCATTAATGAGTACTGAAAATCTTACAGTAGAGATGCAATATTCAATCTATTTTATCAATTTCTCACCAAAATTCATATGTCTCATGATATCCTATAGACATGCCCAATTGATATGATCATATGCCTTTTCTAGGTCTAATTTATAGAGTGCTCCTTACTTTTTATTTCTGATCAAATACTCTACACACTCATTTGCAACCATAGAAGCATCAATTATTTGCCTCCATTTTATAAAAGCATTCTGATTGTCAGAGATCAAATTTTCTATCACCACCTTGATCCTTTCTGCCCGCAATTTAGCAATTATTATATATACCCTTCCCAGGAGGCTAATTGGCCTGTAGTATTTTATTTTCACATCATCTTTCTTTTTTGGTATCAAGGCAATAAAAGTTGTATTAAAGCTCCTTGTAAAATTACCTTCTTGAAATTTTTTTTGACAATGTTCCACACATCATTTTTTACTGTACTCCAATACTTCTGAAAGAAGTGGAGATTAAAACCATCTGGACCTGGAGCTTTGTCTCCCTTAAAAAGCTTTATAACCATTTCCATTTCTTCTATTGTAACAAGTCTTTGTATACATTCTTTCTTCCTTTTCTGTCAGCTTGCTTAGATCTTCTCCTAACAATTTTGGCCTCCATGCTTCAGGTTCTCTAAACTGACTTTTGTAAGATCCCATAATATGTTCCTTTATCAATTTATCATCTTCAGTCAATTCACCTTCTATAACAATCTTGTCAATGCAATTGTACCTTTTATGCGCATTTTCTTGTTTATGAAAGAAACTGGTATTTTTATCTCCATGCTTAATCCATAAACATCTAGACTTTTGTCTCCATAATATTTCCTCTGCTTTGGAAATATTTTCTAATTCACTTTGGATAGCACACCTTTCGACCTCAACTTCATCAGAACTTTGGGTCAAATTTTCTCTTTGATCCATGACTTCTATTCTTTTTCAAAGCCTTAATTTTCCTTTCTGTCAGATAGCCAAAGACCTCTCTATTCCACTTTTTCAAGTCTTCCTTCAACAGTTTCAGCATTTTAGTTATGATTTCATCAGCTCTGCCAAGTACATTGTATGAGTTCCACCAATTATCAACTAAATCACTAAATTCTTTATGTTCAAACCACATATCCTTGAATTTAAAATAACCATTTCCCTTACTCTAATCCCCACATTCTAGCAGAATGGGACAATGGTCTGAACTAACTCTGGATAACACTCTTTGTTTTAGGAGTTTAAATTGCTCATCCGAGCTTTCACTAAACATGAATATGTCTATTCTAGAAGCACGTGTTCTATTTACCCTCCTAAACCAAGTGTATGAGCCACCATGAAGTGGGGGATCAAGTAAAGATAATTCATCAATGAATCTGGAGAATTCCCTCATAGCTCTAATATTTCTTGCATTCCCTTTCTTTTCTGCTTCGAACGTGACCACATTAAAATCTCAATCAATAACCCATGGCAGTGAAATCAAGCCATAAATTGCAACCATCGCTTTCCACAAACTCCTTCTTATCTTATGATCACAAGGTGCATATGCCCCTGTGCATGCGTGTTAAAATCCAATATTTTTCTCCTTCATAAAAGTAGTAATAGAATGTTGTCCCACATATTTCTTGCATTTCCATCTACGTTTGTCCCAATTCTCCCACTATTTCCTTGAGCTCCCAATTCAACCCATTCACTCCATCTAGACCCCCCCCCCCCCAACTTGTTTAATATCCTCCTGAGTTAAACCATTTATCTTTGTTTCAGAAAGACAAACAATGTCTGCATTCCAGTTTCTTAAAAGAAAATATACCAGACTTCTTTTCTTTTTGTCATTCATTCACCTAACATTCCAGCATATAATTTTTAACTTCATTAAAACTTAGCCAGCGCCCTCCTACCCTTGCCTCTACCAACATTTTTCTCACCTGAGCTAGATTCTCCTTTGATCTTCACCCCAAATTCCAGCAACTTTTTTTTCTCTCTCATATTTTTTGCCAGGAGAAATAATTCTATTTTCATAGGAATAAGTTGGTTTCTTTGTCCTTCCATTTTCAATTTGCATTAATAAGTCTAGAAATTTATCTTTTGTCTCATATGAATTCACTCCCAGTTGCTTGCTTATTTTTTTCATATATCTTTTGACCCATCTAGATGCTTCAATTTGATTTAGTCTCTCCTGCATGCTTGGATTTGCCCCATCATACCAAGGAATCATCAAAATCTCTTGGGCTGTTTCAACTTCTCTCGCATCTTCACCAGTAATTTGTAGAAAAAGTTTTTGTGGGACTTCCTCAAAATCATTGTCTGAGTATCCCCCTAACATGCTGTCCATCTCCTTATCAGTAGTGTTTATAGCTTCTTCTCTACCACATTCTTCTTCTGAATCTTTTTTTTGCTTCAGAGGCTATTCTATCACTGATTTCAACAATTGCTTTTTGTGCTCTTGTGAGCTCTTCCATCCTTGTCTCCATCATCCTTGCATCTTTCTGTTGAATGGCTTCGACCTCTATTGATAAGGGATCGAATGAGTTAAAAGTATCCACTTCCTTGGAACAAAAAGAGACTAGGGCCTACACGCACGGATCATATGTCTTTTTTATGTAGATCCAAAGGCCAGTTTGCCCTTTTCTTATCTTTCCATCTCCTCCGTTATTTTTATTAAGAATTGGGCCTCTTTTCTGATCCATCTGTAGATTATTATTTTTGGGCCCATTAACCTTTGTATATTCCCCAAGCCGAACCCCTGGCCCAATTTTCCTTGAGTTATCCTCCTTTTTTCCCTTTGTACATGTGTAAACCTTTTGGACCTTCTTTCAGAGAAGGACTATTAAAACCCTTCGGGCCCAATCTTGTACTCATAATTTTTGTATTTGTGGAAGGCCCACTTTTATTTAAAGTCATTTGGCCTTTTTCTTTCACTGCCATGTCCCAATTCCCCAAACACCCTTTAAGATTATTAAAAACCCTAGACATGCATATTTCACGTGCATCCGACCCTTGCAATCTATTCATCTTGGGACTCAAAGGAGCCGGGTAATTCTCATTAATGCATCTCATTGATTTTTGTGACAAATTATGATGAATATTTTTTGTACTCTAATCACCTTGTCGGTCACTTTTTCGGCAATGTTCGTCTATCCAGGAAGTAGACTCCACCCATAGAGGCACTTTGAACTTAAGATCATCCACAAATAACTCCAATGTTACCGAAAATAAGATCTTTGACTTTTTTTACACAAATTCTTGCCTATCTGAAGTGACGCCTATTTTTGGTATCTTCATCTATACCCATAAAACCACCAAAACGATCACTAATCAATTTGAAAATATTATACGACCACATATAAGATGGAATACCCATTAACTTTAGCCACACTTTCTTTGGCTTGATGTTTCTGTGATTGCAAGTCGACACAGGGGACCATCACTCCAAAAAGAACTCCTGCTCATTTAAACTCCATTTTCCATTTTAATTATCCCTGCTTCCAGTCTTGATGGGAATTCAAACAAGCAATATTCATCGTTGAGCTCCTTAACTCTAACACCTGCTGGAATCTGTTTTTATTCACCCATTCTTGTATATATCTGCAACATGGAGGTTTATGTAAATAATCTCTTAAGGAACCCAACATGCATCAGCAATGGTAGTCTGCCCTGCTTCTAAGTGAGCTTGTTTCAATACGAAACTAATTTGGTTCCAGAGATTCATCATTCACCACTATAATATCCTCTTTAAGCCAGTCATCTATCCGTGCCGCCTGGAAATAACTCCACCCACTTTTTGACATACGTGGTTCAAACCTCTACAACTACTACTGCCTGGTATTCCACTTTTTGACGTATGTTCGAAAAAAGGGAAAAGTGAAGGTGGACAGTTTTAACAAGTTAACATGAGTAGAGTCTGTTTTTTCACCGCTGGGAACAAATCATTCGAAAGAGTGGAACTCAGTGATAGCTGTTTTGAAATTGTTGAAAGGAGGAATAATCCTATGAATATAGTTACTTTTGACATGTTTAACATTCTGGGCTTGTGTAAATGCATGGAATTGGCGACGGTGGAACAAGGTAATATATGCAGAAGGTGGGATTATCAGAGTCATTTGTATTCTTATCGAATTTTCTAGAATTTCAATATGATGGGAAGGTTCGTGACGAGCTCTAAACACACACTTAAATTATGCTCGCTAGTAAAAGATAGTATAGTATAATATCGTATCAACAGTGATTGGATTTAAACAATATTTTCTTAGTTTCTAGCTTGATTGCTATCTAGGAGAATCAGAAATTGAGATTAATATGACAAATAACTAAAATTAACTAAGAATCAAAAGCTATTGACTAATGACTATCACAACAAAGGTAAGCAAGGAAGTTATCAGTTGGAGAAAATAGGGGTTGATAGGATAGGTGCAAGATAATTATTTGGGATCTAACTCTAGATAATTATTTGACAGGCAACAGGAATTTGCACAGCCGCGGCACCCCATGCGCTGCGGCAATGAGGTTTTCTCAGAGTACGGATTTTTCTTCCGTTTTGACGTCCACACTTGGTCTTCGACCCCTGAACACGATCCCAACTTAATCCCTTGGGCTTTTAGTTAGACTTAAAATCTCCAAATCACTCAAATTTATTCCATAACATCTACATAGCTCGGAATCACTCCTACAAGGCATAAAACACTCAATAAGTGCAAAAGACTATCAATTAAAGCTCAGAACAAGTAAAGTGCAGTGAATTAGAGTGCAATAAGTGACTAATATACGAGATAATAGCTTACCATCAACACCCCACACTTAAAACATTGCTCGTCCTCGAGCAATCCAACTACACTTTATATAGATACAACCTTTTTTCAACAACTCTCATAAATCATCATACAAAACATATTTAAAACAGATTAAGTACAATACTGTAACATCCTCCCCTCAAGATTTGACTTAAAAGCACCATGAAATTTTCACAACCCGCTCACTTACTCTAACATAGAGTTCAGCGACATTGTCTTTCCTTCGTGAATCAAGTGCCCTCACACAACAATAGAGAGTAGTTCCACACACAATATACATTAAGAACAATTAGGAACTCAAGATAGAAAGAATTCGCTCACTCTTAGAAACAACATTCATATGCCACAAAAGACGTACCATAGGCTTGCCCGTAGTTTACTACTCTACTAATTGATCTCATTCAGTCAAGGATCAAGTAGGACTTTAATTGGTTCTAATGTAGGCTGCGGGATGGGTAGGATACATTTAGATATAAGAGTGACTACACCTCCCTACGCACTTTTAATACATACAATTAATAATTCAAAACCCCATACTTATGTCAAACCAAAACTCCACCTTCATATCTATATACATTAACTCCCTACTTCTTTAAGCATAATTACATCAAGTTACCACTATCAAAGAACACTTTTCACAATCATACACCCCCACACTTCAACTTTTCAATTCAAGTGGCTCTTACTTCTTCAAAACAATGTATCTTTCTCCTTATTTTAATAATTCCATTCAAAATCTAAACCAACCACCCCACACTTCAACTTTTACAAAGTTCATAACAAATTCAAGTTCTTACGAGAGGTAAAAGGTTCAAATAGATGATCAATTCAAACAAAAGGGTAAGGCTTGTAATGTGGTTGCCAAGGAAACGGGATTATAGGCTCAAAGGGGTTAACTAAAATACATAACAATTAGGTGGGTAAAAGTACATAACCGGGCTCAACAAAGAAATGCCTATATCACTTCCAAGACTGAATACAACTACTATTTCGCTTTGCAAACACACGCGGCAAGTTCCAGACATCAAATGCAATGCACCGAATAACACAAAACCTCACACACACATGGCACATAACTCACTCAAGATTGGATTATCAAGACACTCTAGTCATAGCAGTTAAGCAAAGTTAAGATCATATAGTTTAAAGTACTTATACAAGAGTCAAAAACTGAGCCTATGCGTCACAACTAAAGCACTCACTATTCTCAAGGTATAATAAAGTTAAGAGATATTTCCTTCAATTCAAAGCATAGCACAAGATTTTCTACTCCTAACAAAAATAAAAACTAACTATACCGGTTCAAACAAAACCTTTGAAAAAGAACCGCAACACAAAGAAAAACCAAGGAAGAATTAATATACTATCTAACAAAAGAAATTTTTTTTGTCTTTTTCTTTCGACTTTAATCCCTCAAGAAACCCGTCAAATGATATCCATCATCGGGAAAATAAAAAAAATTAAATTTTTATGGTTTGTTTCCAATTTTCCAACTACTACAACTAACCAAACTAACACATATACATACAACATACAATTATTCCCCACCCACACTTTAAGTTGTGGCATATCCCCATGTAACACAATTAAAAAGCATAAGGTAAATGAAGCTTTCATGAACATCTAGTCGGGGTCTGAGTCGAAGTCGGGCTCCATTCCTCGCCTTCGGACTAATGCGCACATCCAGGAAGATAACTTCTTCTTAGACTTCTTGGGGTACACCCCACACTTATCTTTCTCACTCAATGCAGCCTTCTCTTTTAAGCCCTTCACTTTCCATTCAACACTTACAACTGGTTTTTCCTTTTGTGCCCCATTTTCTACATTCATATTAAAAGTCATTGTTTCCTCGCCCACTCTAAGCATGAGTTTTCTCTCGTGTATATCTAGTATAGCTCTACCCATCACTAAGAATGGTCTTCCTAGGATGAGGGGGACCTCCTTGTTTTCCTCCATATTCACCACTATAAAATCCACAGGAAATACAAATTTATCCACCCGAACTAACACATCTTTCACTATCCTCTCGGGTATTAAAGTCGTTTGGTCTGCCAGTTACAAAGATTTTTGCACCGACCTTATCTCTCCAATTTCCGGTAAATAGATAGAGGCATTAAGTTAATCGATGCACCAGACTCACATAAAGACTTATCAAAATTTATAGTCCCTAATGAGCAAGGTATAGTAAAACTCCCTGGATCTCCACACTTTTGTGGGAGTTTATTTTGCAATATAGCACTGCAATGCTCTGTAAGCTTGACTACTGAGGTCTCATCTATTTTCCTCTTCTTTGTCAGGATCTCTTTCATAAATTTTGCATAAGCAGGCATTTGTGAGAGCACTTCTGTAAATGGTAAGTTTACATGGACTTGTTTTAGCACATCTAGAAATCTCCCAAACTGCTTCTCGATTTTTCTTCCTTTTTTCTTCTCAGTTTTCATCAGGCCCTTCTTCTTCTTGTTATCATCACTTTTCAGCTGCTCCCCACTTTTCTTTTCAGGTATCACCTCTTTTTGGATCGGGGTGGGATCTTTCAACACTTGCCCTCTTCTCAAAGTCACAACATTCACTGTTTCTTTGGGATTTCTCTCAGTATCAGCGGGGAGCGTTCCTAGAATCCTCTCAGATAATAGAGTGGCTAGCTGCCCAACCTGTTTTTCCATGTTTTGAAAACAAGTACCTATTTCTTTGATTGCTAATCCATGTTCCCGGATAGTTGCGGTATGAGTTTCAAGCCTCTCATCAGTTTTCAGAATAAAGGCCTTCATGAGATCTTCTATGCCAGACTGAACTGTTGAGGCTGAAATTGCTGCCTCTGCTGATTTTGGAATGCTGGAGCTCCTTGTCCCTGGGGTCTAGAGTTATTTTATTGCCATGCATTCGCGGTACCCCGAGGTGAACTCCATGAAAAATCGGAGTACCTCTGACCCATTGCATTAAAATTGTAGTTTCCCATAGCATTCACTTCCTTAGTTAAGGCTTGACACTCATGAGTAGGGTGTCATCTTCCACATATATCACAAGCTGCGTGACGCTCACTTTGTATCGATGCTAAGGTCAGCTTCCTTATCTCTTTGGCTATAGCATCAAGTTGTACCTGCACAGATGTGTTAGCATCAACCTGGTGATCACCAGTTGATCTTCTTCTTTCAGCACTGTCAGAGGGCCACTAATTAGCATCTTCAGATAACTCATCAAGAATCGTCACTATCTCCTCTAGAGTCTTCTTCATCAATGAACCTCCAGTTGCATTGTCAATGTTCTACGTGAGGCCGGTGTCAATCCATCCCAAAAGTCCTAGAGTTGCATCTAGAGTTCAATTCTGCTATATTGACATTTTCTAACAATCTCCTTAAACCTCTCCCATGCTTCAAAAACAATTTCATTCTCTTTCTTGAAGAAGTTATGGATTTCTCTTCTAAACTTGCCTGTCTTAGCTGAGGAGAAATATTTATCAAGGAATTTCTTGTCATCTCATCCCATGTTCTAATTGATCCCATGGGTAAGTTTCGAAGCCACTGCTTTGCATCATCTTAAAGAGAAAAGGGGAATGCCCTTCGACGACACACCATTATATTGAAAGGTGTTCATAATCTCCTCGAAGTCCATTAGATGTGTGTTTGGATCTTCGTTTGGTTTCCTTCAGAAGACACAGTAATTTTGAAGGGTTTGAAGCAACCCTTGCTTAAACTCGAAATTGTTTGCTGCAATTGGAGGTTGTCTAACACTTGATAAATCTTGATTGTAGACAGGTCTAGAATAATTGCCAAGTGGTCTCCTAGGCAAGGGTTGATGTTGATTAAGTCTGAGACCCCTCTCTTCTTCATAGATGTTCGCGCATCTCTAATAGTTGCTTCCTCAACATCCCGTGCAGCTTGTTCTCTTCGTTGGGCTGCTTCTCTCGCATCCAAATCTACATTATCTTCATCGTTTCTAGCCATAAGTTCTTTGGTTGAGGATTGCCCAACCTTTTCTAACGTCTCGGTGATATTTCTTTCCTTTCTCAGCTATCGCAACTGTTTTTCAATTTCTGGCTCGTATGGTAGCACTTCCTTCGTAGAAGTTCTAGTCATGCATCACTCTGAACCTGTAACCTGCGCACAGTCAAAGAACACGAACCGTAAAAAGGGAAAAATAAAATAAAATAAAAAGAATATTCATGAATTAACACTACAAACTATTTAAAACACTATTGATTGCCAATTCCCTGGCAACGACGCCAAAAACTGACAAGCTCAAAACACACACTTAAATTATGCTCGCTAGTCAAAGATAGTATAGTATAATATTGTATCCATATGGATTGGAGTTAAATAGTATTTTCTTAGTTTCTAACTTGATTGCTATCCAGGAGAATCAACAATTGAGATTTATATGATTAATACTAAAATTAACTAAGAATCTAAAGCTATTGACTAATGACTATCGCAACAAAGGTAAGCAAGAAGGTTATCAGTGGGAGAAAATAGGGGTTGATAGGATAGGTGTAAGATAATTGTTTGGGATCTAACTCTAGATAATTCACTTCTAATGTTTGAGTGAGTCTCTCGAATTCACTCAATTATTATTTCAATCATTTAGTAGAGACTCCTCTCTCGATTAAGTCTCAACCTCACGAGATTAACTAATTTAAGCACGTCATGCAAGAATGCATAGTGGATTGGTCTTTAGGAGAACCTCTCTCGATTATTCTCCTAACTAGGTTTAATCAATGATTCAACTAGCCTATTTAGATTATTAAGATATGGACCCACAAATATGGAGCAATTCATCACAAATATAATTAACATATAGGAAAACATAATTTCGATCCAAACTCGGGTCTTGAGTGAGGAAGGAACGGTGATATCCGTGTGCTTTTGCTCCTCCAACCCCTTCTTGGCCTCCTCAGGTCTAATATGTGTCAAAAGTCCAAGAAATAATATTTTTCCATGTATTTATACCAAGTAGGGTCGGGCCCAGACGAAATCACCTTCTTCTAGCCGAAATTGAAAATTTACTCTGTAAATTTTACACAGGCGCGCAGTATGGGGCGACGCGCCATGCAGGGCATTAGTGGAAAAATCCAAAGAGTTGGTTCTGACAGGTAGCATGAATTTGCACAGGTGTGCCGCAACAATGAGGGTTTCTTAGAGTACATATTTTTCTTGTGTTTTGACGTCCAGACTTGGTCCTCGACCCCTGAACACGATCCCGGCTTAATCCCTTGTCCTTTTACTCAGACTTCAAAGCTCCAAATCACTCAAATTCATTCCATAATATCTATATAGCTCGAAATCACTCATACAAGGCATAAAACACACAATAAATGCAAAACACTATCAATTAAAGTTCAAAACAAGTAAAGTGCAGTGAATTAGAGTGTAATAAGCGACTAACATACGAGATTATGACCTACCATCAGTTCGTCAGAGTTGAAGTAGTGAAAGGCAATAGCAAAACTACTATCATTATCCCTGAGATAAGGAAGAATGTGGGGTGGAGAGATTTTGCAAAACAAATTAAGAATTTTGTAAGGCAAAATGATAAACAGAGGTTGGAGCACTATTTCAAGAGGGAACTTCACAAGTCAGATCACTTTATTTCAGTGGACAATAGTTTTCACATTTGAAAGTGCGCATGGAAATATATGTAAAGTCATATGACATCAAAGTCTGGCGTGTAATAAAAAAAAGAGATCTTCACATGCCACAATCATAGAAGGACAAAGCTACTGAAGGCCATGTATCTGTTGAACAATTAGACCTAGATAATTATACTGATGAACAATCTATTGTGGTGCAGGTAAATGCTAAAGCCAAGAACCTCCTTCATAATGCAATAAGTGGCGAAGAATATGGAAAGACCTCAAGTTGTAAGACTACGAAGGAAATGTAGGACAACCTAGAAGTTACCTATGAAGGAACAAACAAAATCAAAGAAATGAGAATACATCTACTGATTCGTGAGTATGAATTATTCCATATGAAGGATGGAGAATCAGTGGAAGAAATATTCTCTAGATTCAGCAAAATTGTTGGAGACCTGACATCCTTTGGAAGATCAATCAAAAGCGGAGAAAATGTCAAGAAAATACTAAAGAGTCTACCTACTGCTTGGAAATCCAAAGTCATTGCATTGGAATGACAAGACCTTGATAAGATGTCATATGATGAACTCAGTGGTGATCCGATTGCCTTTGAGAAGACCCATTTTGACAGGCAGGTTCAACAAAAGAAAAATAAAACCCATTTTGACAAGCAGGTGCAACAAAAAAAAACCGTTGCATTTAAAACAACAATGGTTGAGACGGAAGAAGAAGAAGAAGAAGAAGAAGAAGAAGAAGAAGAAGAAGAAGAAGAAAGAAGAAGAGGAGGAAGAAGAAGAAGAAGAAGAGAACATAGCTATGCTCTCCAAAGTTGTATCAAGCATGATGAGAAGAAACCGAAATAGAAAAATATGCAAATCAAACTTCAGAAAAGGAAAAATAGGAAATGAAAATGACAATAATGATGCAAGATTCTATGAGTGTGGAAAACTTGGTCACATTCGAGCGGAATGCCCTGAACTGAAGAAGAAACTCAACAGAAATTATCAAAAGAAGAAGTCATTTGGAGCATGGAGCGATGAAGAAGGATCTGATCATGAGGAAATACCCAACTTATATTTTATGGAAATCAAAACATAATAATGATAAAGGATCTGATCACGAGGAAGCAAACGAGTTTGGTCTAATGGCAGACGAAGGAACAAGTGGGGTACGTTCACATGTGTGTCCTAAATGCAATGAACATCAAGAATTTATTGATATTACTCTTCCAGACATTGAGAAAGTTCTACATGAACTTCGAAAGATTCAACGAGAAAAAAAGATTGGGCACTGAAACTAGAAGTATGTGAAATTGAAAGAGACATGCTTCAAGAAGAAGTTCATGAACTTCAATTACAACTGAGTGGATTAAAAAAATCCACCAGTCATTGTTCCATCAAATCATACCAGTCAACTTCTCATAAAAAATCATTAAGGACAAGAAATCATTCTTCATGCATTCATTGTGGTAAAAGTGGTACAATTCTAACCACCGAAGGTTTAGAAATGAAAGATAAAAACCCTCTGTGAACTTTAATGATCCATATTGTTTTTACTATGGAAAGCCTGGTCATATATCTAACCACTACAGGTTTAAGAAAAGTAGAAGGTGGGTTTGGTGACCCAAGGCATCAAATCTGGCTAACAGTCAGAAAACTAACCAATCAGGACCCATGCAGGCTTGGATACCTAAAAACAAGTGATTTATTATTACAGGAACATAGCAAGAAGAATTAAAGAGAAAAATGGTATCTTGATAGCGCGTGTTTCAGACACATGACTGGTGACAAACAATTTTTCAAAACAGTCACCAAACTTGATGGTGGATCAGTCATCTTTGGAGACAAATGAAAAGGGAATTTAATTGGTGTTGGAAAAGTCTCCCTCAGCTCATCATGTGATGTGGAGGAAGTCTACCTGGTGGATGAAATTCGATACAACTTACTCAACATTAGTCAACTATGTGACAATGACTATAAGGTTCGTTTTAAAAATTATAGGTGGATTATTGAAGACGAATCAGGTAAAACTATTCTATCCAGAAGTAGAGATAGAAATGTTTACACTCTTAGTAATATTGATATATTGGGAAATCAACTATTCCTGGCCTCCATAATTGATGATACTTGGGTGTGGCATAGAAAGCTTGGTCATGCTAGCATGCATACTATTCAAAAACTTTCTAAGCAAGATCTTGTCATTGGTCTTCCAAAACTGAATTTTTCAAAACATCAAATTTGTGATGTATGTCAATTAGGTAAACAAACCAGGTCCTCTTTCAAAATCAAAACCATAGTTTCTACTACAAAATCTCTTCAACTTTTGCACATGGACCTTTTTGGCCCAATCAGGACTGCTAGCATTGGTGGTAGAAAAAATACTTTTGTTATAGTAGATGATTTTTATTGATTTACCTAGGTTATTTTCATGAGCCATAAAGATGAAGCATTAAAGAATTTTGAAGTCTTCTGCAAAAAGGTACAGTGAAAAAAAGGATACTGCATTTCTTCCATAAGAAGTGATCGCGGAGCAAAATTTAAAAGTAGAGCATTTGAAAACTTTTACAATGACCAGGGAATCTCTCACAACTTATCATCTCCTAGATCACCACAATAAAATGGAGTAGCGTAACGAAAAAATAGAACTTTGCAAGATAAGGTAAGAACCGTGATTGCAGAAATATCACTTTCACACCACTTCTGGGCAAAAGCAGTAAGCACTGCACGTCACATTATCAATAGGTGTCTAATAAGACTTATCCTCAAAAAGACTCCATATGAGCAATGGAAAGGTAAAAGACCCAATATCAACTATTTTCATCCATTTGGTTGCAAATGCTTTATCCACAACAATAAAAAGACAACCTTGGTAAGTTTGATCCAAAAGGCAACGAAGGTATTTTTCTTGGATACTCTCCTTCAAGTTGAGAATCTAGAGGTTTTAATAAACAAACATTATCTATTGACGAATCTATTCATATTGTATTTATTGATACTAACCTCCGTTTGAGGAATGTGAAACTTCCTGATGACGAGACAATTGCCATAGTTCCAAAATATGTTCAAGCAGTTGAGGACATTCATGAAGAAGTCACTTATCATCAACATCAGTTGACTGGCAGTCACATGAAAAATCAAGAATCACCCACATTTGAACAACCGAATCTTGTCGAAACAGAATTAGCTACAATTGTCCCAAATTAGTGGGAAAATGAACCTGGATATCCTCGTAAATTCATCATTGGTGATCCTCAAGAAGGCATGAAAACTAGAAGATCACAAAAGCAAACTTCAAATATTGCTCTCATCTCACAATTTGAACCAAAAAGAGGCATATGAGGTTCTTGGAAATGATAGTTGTATGGGTGCAATGCAAGAGGAACTTGATCAATTCAAGAAGAATAAGGTATGGAAGCTTATTCCTAAACCCCGTAATGCATCTATTATCGGAACAAAGTGGGTCTACAGGAACAGGCTAAATAAGTCTGACCAAGAGGTAGGAAATAAAGCTAGCCTGGTTGCTCAAGGATACTCTCAATAAGAGAGAATTCATTATGAAGAAACTTTCGCTCTTTTTGCCAGGTTAGAATCAATTTATATCCTATTAGCTTATGATGCTCACACGTATTTTAAATTGTTTCAGATGGATGTAAAAAGTGCGTTCTTAAATGGATTTATATCTGAGAAAGTATATGTCAAGCAACCCCCAGGCTTTGTGAATGAGTCTCTTCCAAACCATGTCTACAAGTTGTTAATATGTCACTGCCGAGGAAAATAGCCCGATCCCATAAGAGTTGAGAGATTTACCTCGCTCGCAAAAACACTTGCAAGACGAGAAGACACGAATCTATAGCTTACCAAACATTTGCCAAATGTTTCTAAAGAGACTATGTCGATGTCTTTAATTAAAATTCTTAATCTTAGTCCAAATCATGATAATTAATACACAGGTTAGGCATACAATAGCACAATTAAAGGCATGATGTGAATCTAAGTCTACCCGGAAGTATCATGAATATAGCTACGTACGGACTCTCGTCACCTCGTGCGTACGTATATCTCCATAACAAATAGCACACAATAATTAATACACCTAAGGGGATAAGTTCCCTCTTATAAAGCTAGGCAAGAGACTTACCTTGATTCCAAGTTCTCAATCCGGCTCTTCAACCTTACTAGAACTGCTCAAACGACGGCGAGGACTCCAAAACTAACCAAAAGACGTATAAACAAATGAATATATACTCAAAAGTTCATAATTTAGCTATTAGTATAATTACCCAACCCAATTTGAAAGATTCCTAAATTTCACCCTCAAGCCCACACGACCGGATTCCGGAAAGTTTTGAATACAATTGTTACCATTGACCTCCCGAACTCAAATATATAATTTATTCAAATTTCCACCACCAAATCCATGATCAAATCCCACATTTTACTTAAACCCTAAGTTCTTCACAAAATTCCACAAGTGTCACTAATTTTCCATGTGTAATCTATCTATAATCCGCGTATTTAACTTTAAAAAATGGGTGGAGTTTACTTACCTTGTGATTTCATTGAGAATCCCCCTCAAAAGAGCTCTCAAAAGCATCCAATACCAAGTGAAAGTATGGGGAAAATAGCCTAAGTCCCGAATTAAATACACTCACTGCCCAGCGATTATCGCACCTGCGGCCACTCGATCGCATCTGCGGTCGCGCAGGTGCAACCCAAAGATCGCATCTGTGAACAACCCCTGCTTCACGTATTTTTGCTTCTACGGTCAAGAAACCGCTTTTTCGGGTCTGCTTCTGCGGGTTTTCTCCGCTCCTGCATGCACGCACTTGTGGACAAAGTTTGCTTTTGCACCTCTAGGCCACCTTGGTCATTTCCGCATCTGCAACCTCGCAGGTGCGGAATATTCCTTGCACCGGGGCTCCCAGGCCATCTCTACAGGCCTTGCACTTACGACATCCCCACCACACATGCGGCCACACCCTCCGCAGGTGTAATGACACCAGACTTCAGCGGCAACAACTACTCTCCAAGTCCAAGTTCTAATCTGGTTTCGATTTGAATCCCACCTGAGGCCCCCGAGACCCCGTCCGAGTATACAAACAAGTTTCAAAACACATAATAGACTTACTCGAGGCCAAAAATCACCTCAAACAACATTGATTCTACGAATTACAACTCAATTCAAGCTTATTAAAACTATAAACATCTGACTTCCAAAACTTATGCTGAATCATACCAAAATAACTCTAATTAACCTCAAATTTTGCGCACAAGTCTTAAATGACATAACAGACCTATTCCAACTTCGAGAATCGAAATCCAACCCCGACTTTCTAACTTTGCCAATTCAAGCCGAAATGACCTACGGGCCTCCAAATCGACATCCAGATACGCCCCTAAGTCCAAAATCATCGTACGAATCTATTGGAACCATCAAATCCCGGTTTCGAGATCGTTTACTCAAAATGTTGACTCAAGTTATACTTGGCCACCTTAGGCAACTATTAAGGAACTAAGTGTTCTAATTTCAACCCTAACCCTTCCAAACCTAAACAAATCCTCCCCGTAAGTCATAAAAAAATAAAAGCACATACAGGGAGTCTTAATTAGGTGAACGGGGGTTTAGAAAGCAAAACGACGGGTCGGGGTATTACATTCTCCACCTCTTAAACAAACGTTCGTCCTCGAATGGGTCTAGAATCATACCTGGAGTGCTGAATAATTGCGGATATCTGCTCCTCATGTCCTCCTTCGTCTCCCAAGTTGCTTCCTCGACTGGTTGACCCCTCTATTAGACCTTTACCGCAACAATCCTATTATACCTCAACTGACGATCATGCCTGTCAATAATGACAATTGGATCCTCCTTATAACCTACACTCTCATCTAATTGAACCGTGATGTAATCTAATATGTGCGACTTGCCAGCATGGTACACATGGAAGGCCGGATAAACTCCCAATAGACTGGGAGGCAAGGCAGGCTCATAACCAACCTCCCTACTCACCTCAGCTCCTCAAATGGGCCAATAAACCTTTGGCTCAGCTTGCCCTTCTTTCTGAATACCATGGTAACCTTCATGAGCGAGACTTTCAAGAGAACCTTCTCGCCTGCCATAAATGATAAGTCACGCGCCTTCTTATCCGCGTAACTCTTTTGTCTGGAGTGTGATGTGTGAAGCCGCTCCTGAATCAACTTTACCTTCTCCGAGGCATATCTTGACTAAATTTGTGCCATAAAATTTAGCCTTGTTGAGCTCAGACCATCCGATGGGCGAACGACATTGCCGACCATATAAATCCTCAAATAGAGCCATCTCGATGCTGGACTAATAAATATTATTGTAAGCAAACTCAGCCAAGAGCAAGAATCTATCCTAATGACCTTTGAAGTCGATGACACATGTATCCTCTAGATTCTAAACTGTCCGCTCCGACTGCCCGTCGGTCTGCGGATGAAAGGCTCTACTGAGCTCTACTTGGGTACCCAACTCACTCTGTAGTGCTCTCTAGAAATGCAAAGTGAACTGAGGGCCTCTATCTAATATGATGGAAACAGGCACACCATGCAACTGAACAATCTCCTAAATGTAAATCTGGGCCAACCTCTTCGAAGAGAAAGTAGTCACCACTGGAATAAAGTGTGCCGACTTGGTCAGCCTATCAACAATGATCCAAAGGGCATCAAACTTCCTCAATGTCCACGACAACCCAACAACGAAGTCCATAGTGATGCGCTCCCACTTCCACTCTAGTATAACCATCTGCTGGAGCATGCCACCTGGCCTCTGGTTCTCATACTTGACCTGCTGGCAATTTATACATCTAGCTACATACTCAAATATGTCCTTCTTTATCCGCTGCCACCAATAATGCTGCCTCAGATCGCGATACTTCTTCATAGTACTTGGATGAATAGAATACCGAGAATTGTGCACCTCCTCTAGAATTTTCTCCCTCAAGCCATCAACATTAGAAACACATAGGCAACCCTGGAGTCGTTGAACACCATCATCACCGATAGCTACCTCCTTGGCACCACCATTTAGTACCGTCTCTTTGAGAACTAACAAGTGCAGATCGTCGTACTGACGAGCCTTGATCCGCTTAAGTAATGAATACTGAGGCATAACACATGCAAGAACTTGACTGGGCTTTAAAATATCTAACCGCGTGAGTATATTAGCTAAGGACCGAATGTCCAAAGCCAATGGCCGCTCCTCTACCGAAATGAATGCCAAACTGCCCATACTCTCGACCTTTATGCTCAAGGCATCCACTACCACATTCGCCTTGCCCGGATGATAAAGGATGGTAATATCGTAGTCCTTCAGTAACTCAATCCACCTGCACTGCCTCAAATTAAAGTTCTTTTGATTAAACAAATGCTGCAAGCTGCGATGATTTGTGTAAACCTCATAGGAAACCCCATAGAGATAATGCCTCCAGATTTTGAGAGCATGAACTATCGCGGTCAACTTCAAATCATGCATGGGGTAATTATTCTTGTGGGACTTCAGCTGATGTGAAGCATATGCAATAACTCGCCCCTCCTGCATCAATACACAACCCAAGCCAACACGCAAAGTATCACAATACACGGTATACACCCCTGTACCAGAGGGCAACACTAACACTGGTGTTGTTGTCAAAGTAGTCTTGAGCTTCTGAAAGTTTACCTTACAATCATCAGACCATCTAAATGGAGCACCCTTCTGGGTCAATCTAGTCAAAGGAGCGATAATAGACAAGAAGCCCTCTACGAACCGACGATAATAACCTGGTAATCCCAAGAAACTCCTGATCTCAGTCGATGTGGTGGGACGAGGCCAACCCTGGACTGCCTCAATCTTCCTTGGATCTACCATAATACCCTCACTTGATACAACATGCCCCAAGAAAGCCACGGAATCTAACCAGAACTCGCACTTGGAGAACTTAGCATAAAGCTTCTGTTCTAAGCCCAAAAACCTACCCGAGGTTACGCCGAATGCGCATTTCTCGAGGTTTAATTTCATTATATATTTTCTCAATATGTCAAATTCTTCCTTTAAGTGGTCGATGTAATCCTCAACCCTTACAGATTTGACCAACATGACATCGATGTATGCCTCCATGGTCCTGTCGAGCTAGTTTTTGAACATCTTCGTGACCAGCCTTTGATGAGTAGCCCCTACATTCTTCAACCCAAATAGCATGACCCTGTAACATTATGTTCCCCTATGAGTGATGAATAAAGTATTCTCTTGGTCACTTCCCTCCATGAGTATTGTATCCTGAGTAGGCGTCCAAAAAACTTAGCAACTCATGTTCTGCTATCGCGTTGATGAGTTGGTCGATGTGTGGTAATGGGAATAAATCCTTTGGAAAGGCTTTGTTTAGATTGCTGAAGTCTACACACATCCTCCATTTCCCGTTCTTCCTCTTTAGCATTACCACATTAGTGACCCACTCAGGATATTTCGACTCCCTGATAGAGTCGTTGGCTAATAACTTTTCTACTTCTTCGTGGACAACCTCGTTGATTGTGGGGTTGAACTTTCATCGGACTTTCCTAACTGGGGGGTAGTCAGGGTCGACATTTAGCTTGCGCGTGGCTATCTCCTTGGGAATACTGGGCATATCTGTATGGCTAAAGGAAAACTTATCCGCATTAGTTATTAAGAATTGACTAAATTTACCTAAGTCTTGGAGTTTGAAGTCGATGTAGGCTTTTTTGCTGGGGTTGTTGTGATCTAGTTGGATGGGATCGAAGTCCTCTATGGTCGATCCTACAACTTTGACCATTTTTGGGTCCATAATAGTGTCTTTGGCTTCGACCTGCAGGGACCTCGACCCTGCTGATTACTATGCCTCTTTTTCCTTTTCTTACTTTTGTTGAATTATCATATTATCCAGGGCGATCTAATAGCATTCCCGGGAAGTGCGTTGTTCCCATCATATGCTGAATATTCCCTAGTAGGTCGAGAACTTTATCACTTGGTACAAGCTGGAGGGGACTGCCCTCATGATATGTATCCATGGTCGTCCTACGATGGCGTTGTATAGGGTGTCCTGATCCATGATATGGAGCATAGTCTCTAGAGTCACCCTACCGGCGAGGACGGGGAGTGTGATTTCGCTCGAAGACCGTTCAACTGCATTGTTAAAATTTGTTAGTATAATGCAGCGTGGCCCTATCTTATCCTTGAGTAGAATCTGCGCAAGGACTCGAGGATGGATGATGCACGCGCCGCTTCCATCGTCTACCATAATTTTCTAACATCAATATCTAGAATTCGTAAAGTAATGAGAAGTGCATCATTGTGAGGGAAAATCAATCTGTCGTTATCTGATTCGTCGAAGATGATACTTTCTTCAAGTCTGTCATACCGCTCGTGGGTGATTGATCTTTTGAGTTTGTGAGTGGTGGTGAATTTGATGTCGTTGACGGAGGCGTCATCATTTCCACCAATAATCATGTTGATAGTACGACGGTGAGGGCGGGTTCGGTGGGCTTGGGCATTCTCGACTCCTTGCTAAGGTGTTCCTGCCTTTGTCGTTGAGCAATTCTTTGAGGTTTCCTTCCTGCAGCAAGTTTGCTACTTCTAGTCTCAGAGCGTGGCAATCTTCCATTTTATGTCCACGTTTTTGGTGGAACTCATAGAGGGCATTAGACTTCCTAGTGTTCGGGTCGGACCTCAACTTTAGTGGCCACTTTACCTTCATTCTGAGCTTCCTAAGGAAGTAGACTACCCCTGTAGGTGACACACAAATGTGTGAGCATATAGTAAGGGGCATATCCCGATCGTTTCTATGAGTGCCTGATTTCAGCCTAGAGGGGCCATCTCGTAGCAGAAGAAGGGGATGGGTGCCCTGACATAGGGTTGATGTTATTCCCTGCCTGGCCGCATTACTGGATGGTCTCTCCTCGCGTTGTCCCTACTTTCCTTTCTGGGTTTGGATTGTACTGAGATGAGTCGTCGAGTTGGTTTGTTGAGGTCTTCGTCGTCTGTCCTAACCTCGGCATAGTAGGCATTGTGGATCTCGTCCCAAGTGGCCGGTGGGTACTTCATCAATCGGCTCAACAACTTTCTGGTTGCCCTCGACCCCTCTTTTCTCAGCCTGTTCTAAAAGGATGCTATGAGCATTCCCTCTAATACGTTGGGTATAGTCATCCTTACCTTGTTGAATCGGGTGAGGAAGTCCCTTAATCCCTCATTTGGGGATTGCTTGATGGCAAAGATGTCATTCTCCCTTGTTTCAGCTTTCTTGGCTCCTACGTATGCCGTTATGAACTTGTTGGCCATCTCTTAGAATGTTTCTATGGAATAGGCTGGTAGCTGCGAATACCATGTCAACGCCTCTCTAGTGAGAGTTTCACCAAATGTTTTCAGCAAGATGGAGGACACCCGCTCTTTAGTGAGTTTGTTGCCTTTTACGGCGGTGACGTAGTATGTTACATGATCCTCGGGATCGGTCGTTCCGTCGTAGATTCGGAGATATGGGGTCATATTGAAAGTTTTTGCTTTGGCATGAGAAGCCGCTTCTTCCCTGTATGGTTGTTCCAAAAACCTATCGGTGTCTCTTTTCGGTAACAATTTGGGGGAACATGGTAATTTGTCTACCCATTCCTTGTGCTCCTTCATTTGTTCCTTGAGCTCCTTGTTATCGTTTTCCATTTCTTCCATTCTTTTCAACATGGAGGCTAGGACGCTGTCACCTGCACTGTCAGTAATTGTATGAGTGTTACCTAAGGTAGGAGGGTTCGTTTGGTCATCCCGTTCATTCCTGTGTTGTTCTGCATGGATCCTCATGATTTCTGTGGTCGTGCATGGGGCTTGTTTATTAATCACGCTGACTAGAGTATCGGTCAACCATGGTTCGAGGACATAGAGTCCCCCTTCCCATTTGGTTTACTTGTTCTGCAAAAAGGTGTAGGCGACTTCCCTAGTCTGGGGGATGCCGTGGGAGTCACCTCCTCCTCTTGGGACGTCATGCCCTTCGTCGATAACACTCATGAGGTTGAGCGGGACGTTGTCCATCGTTTTTATTGGGCTTCCTTGGTTACCTGCCATGGAGCTTTTGCCATACACAGAGAAAAATGATAATCTTTGCAGTTTGTTAGATTAGCAAGTCACAAGAGTTATAGATTAAATGAAAACTAAAAACTTAACTAAGAAATCCCCACAGACGACGTCAAACTGTATGACCTGAAATTTAAATCTAGGTTTTTATACAATTAGATTTATAGTGAAAATGGATAATCTAAGTCAATATTAATATCCAAATGAAAGCTCTATTGTATCTATGAAGAATACCGCACATGTGCTATTGAATAACAATATCTAAGAGCAATAATGGAGTAACAACTGATTCAAAAATATGAAAGAAAATAATAAATAACGATAAATGACATTTAAGTTATAAGTCGAATAGAACACCCGATAAGGGGGGGATTTCCCAATGATTCTTTTGACTATGATGGATAATGATAAGACTTTGAATATTCTGATTCTTCTTGGATCGGGGAAGAATAAATAGATAAAGATGTAAAAAGGCAAACTTTTTGTATGTATGTGATAAAGAAAACATCTTTAGGGAATGTTAATATTGTTCTTTAAAAAGTGTCCAATTTCCTTCCGTAACTAGATATTTTTCTATTTATAAGGGTACATGCGCCACAAAACCCTAGGTGGTACAACTGGGGGAATATTCACTGGAATATTGCCTACGAAATAGAAATCCTAGAACTAGCCATTACTGTAATCATCGTCCTCGTTATCGGACCACCTCGACCTCGTCGACGACCCACCTTCTTCTCGTGACGTCGATCTCTCAATATGCTATAATGCCAATGCATAGTTGCCTTCGAAGGCCTTTACGTCGTTAACCAAGTTAAATATGTGATGTGAAGATTTTCGCCCATACAATTCTCAGAGGGAAAACCATCGCGGAAGAACAAGCACAATGTCTGTTAGTGGCGGCAGTGGCAAAGAGGAAGAGAAGAAGCCTAACCTTCACGCCCTTTATATCACTCCGAAGGTTAAGTGTCAGGATGGAAATGGAGTGTTTTTCTGGGTCAAGCGTAGTGCACCATTGCGCATTCTCATCACTGCTTACTCTGACCATTAGTCAGTTGAGGTTAACTCAGTTGCGTTCTTATTTGATGGGAAGAGCAAACTCCTGATGAAATTGATGCAATGCTACATCCTCAGGATGTAGAATTTTTAGTACATGGGTGCACTATTAGAAAAAAAGAGGAAAAAAAGTATTAAGTGAGAATTGATTCCTATTCCTCTTGGTAATTAACACAACATTCAATCAAGTGCACCGTTCAAACTTCTTGGAGAATGAGTGACAACAGTTAATATTATATCAATTTTAAAAAATATATACATAAAATATCTAATTTTATAAAGAGATCATGGGTTCACGTGCTCCATATTTTTGCCTATAAGTCTGCCCGCCAGCATCAAACTGGAGCCAGCGATGCTGCTGCTTCTGCTTTTGTATCTAATTGTTAACTTGGTTATATGATTGTAGATTGGATTTTTGGTTGAAAGCTTTGGAGTCCATCTGCTTAGATGCGGAAGTGTGTGAATGTTAGTATTACTTTTCACTATTAGACGATGGCTTCGAAATGGTTTTCACTTTCCATTAGCAATTAAAAAAAATGTTAAAACTGTTAAAAAAACAAAAGCTGCATTAATTTTAAAATAAACGAAAAGTAATGTTAATTGTGTGTATAATATTAAATAAGGTAGCTACTATGTAAAAATCCCTTGCAAGGCAAAGTATGCTTGTTTTAAGCTAAACAAGAATCACTTGGCATGGCTTTCAAAATGGATTTTTTTGGTTATGACTAGCTTTAGGGTGCACGTTTTACGCGTACATCATATATTAAGAAGTTTAGAATTTTAAAAAAATTATATCAATATGATTAAACTTTATATACCTAACGTGCAATTGTTAAGCGTTATTTAGAAAGTATTTTTAGATTTGATGTTGATTAAAGAATATAATAATTGTAAATATTAAAATAATTTATATCTAATTATAGTATTTATTATAATATTTTATATTTTGGTACATAAAGTTTATAGTACGAATCTTTGATTAAAGAGTAATGGCATACTATTTTATATCCGGACAATTAAACATAACTTTTCACCAAAACAATTCTCTATTTTTTATTTTTACTAAGATAATTAAATTATATTAAATTAATTCATTTTAATTTTATGACCGACTATACATTTGTAATTAAGAATAAAAGAATTGAAGGAGTGCCGATTGACACAATCTAATTTAGTTTTAGCTTCCTACTTAGTCTTTTCCGCTTTTATTTTTATTTCTACAAAGATAATTAAATTATATAAAATTAATTGATTATAAATTTGTACAAAGAATAATTCAAACCCACAGCAAGTAATATTTACGTTTTTATTTATTCTCTGTGAATTTCTTTATTTGTGGTACTACTTTCTTTTATAAAATATTATATTTTAAAATAAGGAAATGATCTAATGCACAAGATTTAATTGAAATATTAAATAAATTTCCTTGAAAGATGTATGTTTGCATTAGTTTTTTTATTTCTTAAATTAAAGTAGTTTGAGATCGGTATCCGTAGCTTTCAAAGTATTGCGATTCAAAAGTATTTTGAGACTAAATCCAACACTATATAATTTTTGTGGTGTTTTATTTTAAATCCAACTTAATCATGCTTTTGTTTGGTTTTATAATTATATAAATATGATTTTTTCCTTTTTTTTAATCTAGTTTCAATTTGTAAAAGAAATATTATATGAATGATTAGACTCATCAGAAAGTTCTATATATTCTAGTTTGGACCAAAGTGCTAGTATTTTACCTATGAATCAATCATTTAAATACCCAACCAAATAAAAAATCAATCATACATATTATCTAATTGAATGTAACATAAACTTGAATTTTAAAATATAGCTCATAAAAGATGTTCTAATATTACCACCATATTTCCACGTAAACTTTACATTTTTGTATCGCCATGTTATACGGTTCGTGTTTGGAAACGATTTTGTATTGGTTATAATTTTAATTGCTTTAAAACTCCTAAATATATAGGCTTCTTATATAGTAGTATTTTAAATGAGGGATCAATATGCAAAATTTTAGATGATTGTAAGATCCTAAATACATTAGGTAAATAATCAAATATTAGTTTACCCAATGTAAACTATATTTTAAAAGGGTAAAAAAGTCGAACGACATTTCGCGTTAAAAGCTTTGGAGTGTTGGTTATTACTATTCCATCTGCTTAGATGCGGAAGTGTGTGAATGTTAGTATTACTTTTCACTATTAGACGATGGCTTCGAAATGGTTTTCACTCTCCATTAGCAATTAAAATAAATGTTAAAACTGTTTAGAAAAAAATGCATTAATTTTAAAATAAACGAAAAGTAATGTTAATTGTGTGTATAATATTAAATAAGGTAGCTACTATGTAAAAATCCCTTGCAAGGAAAAATATGCTTGTTTTAAGCTAAACAAGAATCACTTGGCATGGCATTCAAGATGGAATTTTTTGGTTATGATAAGTGACTAGTCATAACTAAAAGCTCAAATATGAAACTTTCATGATAACGAGCCGGACTTTCTTTTAAAACTAATAAAAGTTTGTTTTATAATAAAAAATACTTACTCACTCTTGGTATTTCTATTAAATTAAGCAATTTAACCTTTAAGTCTCAAATTAAATGGAGAATGCATATGCTCCCCAAGTAGGCTTGGGCGAGGAGGTCAAGAGGCAATTCTGGGAGGACTTGGACGAGGTGGTGCGTAGTATTCCGCGCGCCGAGAAGATTTTCTTTGGAAGGGATTTCAATGGCCATATCGGGGCTAATGCTGGGGGTTATTACGATGTGCATGGAGGGTTCGGATTTGGAGATAGGAACAAAGAAGGTACTTCGCTGTTGGATTTCGCAAGAGCTTTTGATTTGGTAGTAGCTAACTCGTGTTTCCCAAAGAGGGAGGAGCACCTGGTCACTTTCCGGAGTACGGTGGCCAGGACTCATATAGACTATATCTTCTCTGCAAGAAATGTGATAGAGTTCGTTGCATGGATTGCTAGGTCATCCCGAATGAGTATCTCACGATCCAACATTGGCTCTTGGTTATGGATCTAGGGATCAGGAGGAATACAAAGAAGAGAGCAGTGTGTAGTCAACCTAGAGTGAAGTGGGGAAAGACTAAGGAAAAAGCCTAAGAGTTGGGGGAGAGGTTGCTGGCGATGGGGGCCTGGAAGAGTAATGGGGACGCGACTGCGATTTGGGCCATGACAGCAAACTACATTAGGGAAGCTGCGAGAGAGGTTTTAGGGGTTACAAAGGGATAACCTTGGAGACGTATAGGGGACTGGTGATGGAATGCGGAGGTTCAAGGTAAAGTTGAAGTCAAAAAAGCGGTTTATTTGAAACTAGTGGAGAGCACATACGAGTAGGAAAAGAGGATGAATTGGGAATGTTATAAGAAGGCAAAGAAAAAAATAAAGTTAGCGGTTACGACGGCTAAGATTACTGCCTTTGGACGCATGTATGCGGAACTTGGGAGCAAAGGCGGGGACAAAAAGTTGTACAGGTTATCCAAAGTGACGGAGAGGAACGCTCGTGACTTGGACCAAGTAAAGTGCATTAAAGACGAGGACAACATAGTATAGATGGAAGATGCTCATATTAGACAAAGATGGCAGACATACTTTCACAGACTGTTGAACGGGGAGGGGGACAAAAGTATTATGCTAGGTGAGTTGGAGCACTCTGAGAGTCTACGTCATTTTGGTTATTATAGGCGTATTAAGGTCGAAGAAGTTATGGGAGCGATGCGTAAGATGAGCAGGGAAAGAGCGACTGGGCCAGACAAGATCCCGGTAGAATTTTGGAAGAGTGCTGGTCGTGCAGGCGTGGAATGGCTTACTAGGCTGTTTAATGTTATCTTTAAAACGAAGAAAATGCCTGAAGAATAGAGGTGGAGTATGATGATTCCCTTGTACAAGAACAAGGGTGATATCCAAAACTGCAATAATTATAGAGGTATCAAGCTGCTGAGTCATACTATAAAATTTTGGGAGAGGGAAGTGGAAGTCAGGGTGACAAAGAGTGTGTCTATTTCCGAGAATTAGTTTGGATTCATGCTGGAACGATCGACTACGGAAGCCATTCTGGTGAGGAGATTGGTAGAGTAGTATATGGAGAGAAATAAGGACCTACACATGGTGTTTATAAACCTAGAAAAGGCGTACGATAAAGTCCCGAAGGAGGTTCTGTAGAGATGTTTGGAAGTTAGCGGCATTCCGGTAGCATACACTAGGGTAATCAAGGACATGTATGATGGTGTTAAGACTCAGGTGAGAACAATGGAAGGTGACTCGGATCACTTCCCAGCAGTTATAGGGTTGCACCAGGGATCAAGTCTTAGCCCATTCTTATTTGCTCTGGCGATGGATGTGCTTGCGCGGCACATTCAAGGGGAGGTTCCATGGTATATGTTATTTTCCAATAAGATAGTGCTAATTGATGAGACGAGAAGCCGAGTTAACATGAGGCTGGATGTCTAGAGACAGAACCTACAGTCTAAAGATTTCAAGTTGAACAGGAGCAAAATGGAATATTTGGAGTGTAAGTTCAGTGACGAGACTTATGAAGTGGGCGTGGATGTAAAGCTTGATACCCAAATCATCCCGAAGAGGGGTAGTTTTAAGTATCTCGGGTCTATAATCCAAAGTAACGGGGAGATTGATGATGAGGTTCCCACCGTATCGATGCAGGGTGGATGAAATGGAGGCTCGCATCTAGTATTTGGTGTGATAAGAAGGTGCCACCAAGACTTAATAGTAAGTTCTAAAGAGTGGTGGTTAGACCTACTATGTTATATGGGGCTGAGTGTTGGCCAATCAAGAACTCCCATGTTCAGACGATGAAAGTAGCAGAAATGAGGATGCTGAGATGGATGTGTGGGCATACCAGGAGAGATAAGATTAGGAACGAAGTTATTCGGAACAAAGTGGGAGTGTATCCGGTGGAGGACAAGATGCTGGAGTTGAGGTTGAGATAGTTTGGGCACGTGTAGAGGAGGAATACATATGCTCCTGTTAAGAGGTGTGAGAGGCTGGCCGTGGCGGGGCTGAGAAGGGGTAAAGGTGGGCCGAAGAAGTATTGGAGAGAGGTGATTAGGTAGGACATGGCGCTACTTCAGCTCACTGAAGACATGACCCAGGATAGAAGGGTGTGGAGGTCAAAGATTAGGGTAATAGGCTAGTAGGTAGTCGAGAGTTCCCCGTTCTTTTTAGTAGTATTAGTAGCTTTCTTGTTTTTCGTATTCTTTGACCTCTAGTATTTGCTTATTGTTTCGTCCGCTCTGTGTATCCTATTTTTCAGTTTGTTACTATTTGATGCTACTTTTTCTTTTACTTGTTGTTGTTGTTGTTGTTGTTATTATTATTGTTACTGTAGTTATCTTTTTCCCCTTTTCCTTATCGTCCTTTGTTCCCCTATTCTTTCTTTTTTTCTTCCTCTTTCTTCTTCTTCATCTTCTTCTTTTCTCTCGGTTTTCACCTTTTCTTGAGCCGGGGGTCTATCAGAAACAACCTCTCTGCCTCGCCAGATAGGGGTAAGGTCTGCGTACACACTACCCTCCCTAGAACCCACTTGTGGGATTATACTGGGTATGTTGTTGTTGTTATTTTTTAGATTCAAGACTAGATAACATAACAAAAAAAGAAGATAACCTTCACAATGTATAAGTTAACCGGAATCCAAAATAAAACATCCTAAGGAAACCTAAATAGTTATCTCGAAAAGCTCATCCTAGCAAAATCTATTTCACTACCAAGGAAATTATCTAATCAAAAAGGAGACTTCCATATTACTTGGACAGTGCAGAATCACTCAAGACACAAGGTTGTCATTGAGGGAAAGAGGGGTTAGTTGGTCTGCAGGCTATTAGCCTGCTGAACATTCTTCAAAACTTCCATAGCCTCATTAACTTTGGCCTTCAACGCCTCTGGTGATTCAGGCCGATGCACAACCTTAGTTTGATCCATCTCAAGAAGTTGCCTGTCACCTTTGTTGCATGCTCGTGCTCTAATTGATCAACAAGTGGGTAGAGACTTTTGAAAGTACAAGAGGGGGGAGGGGGTGAATTGTAAAAATCCTTGTTAGTCGACTAACATTTTTCTTAGTTGACTATCGTGATTCTGCAAACTTTCAAATAAAAGTAAAGGCAAGTAATAAAAAATGAATAGGAGAGAAAGAGATTTTTATACTGGTTCGTGTACCGGTGTAGTACTTACATCCAGTTTCCTTGGGTCATAAAGGGTTTTCTTAGATCTTCAATCGAACAATTACAATATGAGACTGGTTTTCTTACGTTTACCACAAATGAGTTACAACTGATTTGTTGACACAATCTTTCAATTGCTTTCTTTTTCTCTCTATCTTTTGATACACTAGTAAGCTTGGAAAATTCAGTGTTTTATAAGAAGTAGAAAGACTAAAAACTTGTATGAAAGATGCGTGCTTCTCCCCGTCCTTCCTTATCTTGTTTAATAATGCTTCACACAACTCATTACTATTTTGTTGGGCGTTAGACGCATCAACCTTTGCATTCAATTGAGCCTCTAAGTCATGAATAGCAGTTCCAAATTTATCGATCTCTTGTCCCAGTTCTGCACTTCCTTCTATAAAGTATCTCATCTCATTTGTAATTTCCTCACGTTGAGCCTCATATATTTTCAATTTTTCAGCTTGTTCCACTAGCCAAGTTTTGGCTCAAAATCTCTTCTTTTTCAAAATTTTTCTCTTGCTGGAACTCGCTTTCTTCATTCAATTCTTCTAGAGTGGCCTTCATTCTTGTGATTGCGTCCCTCATTCTTTTCAAATCTTTTTTGAGTTCATCCTGCTGCTCTGCTACTTGCCTCAAAATATCCTTAATATATGCATCACGTTCCATATCCTGCACTTCATTGCCCCTATCAAACTCACAAATACTGTTAGAAAAATCAGAATATGGGCTCAGAGATGGATACAAAGAATTAGGACAACCATCCCATTGACCACCTTGACCACCACATATATTACAAATATTCCACTCAAAGGATTGAGATTGTGCGTACAACTCGGTCTCGTGAACATTCTGATAATTTTTCCACCAGTGGGGTCCTCTACAATATGGACAAGGATCATCAAAATAAGAATAACCATCATTTGAACAATCTTCATTCCAAGATGTCATGTTAAAATAAAAAAAAACTAACTAAACTAAAAATATAAAAAAACTTGAATAGATAAAATATAAATGTCTAATCTAGAGAAATAGCTAATTCTAAGTCCCCGACAATGATGCCTAAAACTTGTTGCGGCCAAACGCACACGCAAGTATACGCTATCGTCAAGTAATAAAGTGATAATATAGAGTGTCGAACCCACGATGACTTATTATCAACTATTAACTAGATTAGACTGTCCTAATTATCTAAACAAGGATTAAGCCCAAAAGTAGTGATGCTAAAGTAATTAAACTAAAAAGATAATAATAATGAACTCTGAACAAAGGAAGAGCAGATTTTTATGTATCAATGTAATGAAAACGATCTAGGGTTATGATCTATCTAACATTTCTATTGTATTCTTTAATTGAATTGACTAACTAATTCATCTAGCTTATTGGTTGACAAGGTTAATATTGCTCATAAGAATCTATCGAGTTCTTACTCACCTATTCATGCTAACCTAACGCCTATATGTCTATGGAGTTAGAACTAGCAAGAACGCATTTATAATTCCTGTATATCAACCAAGCAAGGCAATTAGGTATATGTCTATCATAACCGCCAATCCGTTCCCTGATGCTCAGGTTCAAGAACTTGCTCTACTCAATCCTATGTGCAATCTAGAATTCCCACGTTCGAGTTCAATTCTAGATTAGTAGATAATATTCAATTGGTGATCAAGCAATAAAATAATTAGGCACAAGATTGAATAAATAAACCAATGCGATAAACTAAGAAATCAAAATCAATATTAGAATAACAATAGTCATGAAAGAACCACAACCCTAGAACGTGAAGTTTTGCACCACATAGATATGGTAGCCAAACAACAAATCATACAAAAAAATATAAAAATTACTAAATTTGGTAGAAGAAAGATGAAACCCGGCCTCCACGGAGGCTCTATGCTCTCCCTTGGTCAAAAGTTCCTCCAAAAACGTTCTCCCCCCTCCCCCCCAAAATAGGTTTAGGACCCCTTTTATACAAATTAGGGGTGTGTAGGGCCGAAATAACCTAGTCCTGAGCCAAATAGGACACTTTCACGTCACCAGCGCCCAGGGCAGCGTGGAGTACTAGGATTCTTCAATATCCTATTATGTACACCACAGGTAGTGCCGCCACAGGTAGCTGCATGTGGCACTCTACTAGGCACTTTTTGCCTTTTCTTCCCATTTTCGCTCCAATTCGTGCACTTTCATCCAATTCACATCCGAATGATCCTATACATAAAAATATCATAAATTATCACAAATTGGGCTGGGGAGATTTTTGTGCTATGCATTCGCGCAAAGGAGCTCGCGATCGCGAAGCTCTTGGTCACTGGCCTTCGCATTCGCGTGAAGGGTTCCACGTTCACGAAGGATAAGGCGAGCTGGGTGGGGTGGCACACTGTTGGTCTTAACGTTCACGAAGAAGCCCTCGTGTTCGCGTAGGGCGAGTTAGGCGAGTCTTTGCGTTCTCGAGGCCCTGGTCACGTTCACGATGGTAAAGTTTTCTTTGCCTGGGCTGTTTACCTTCGCGATCGCGATCTCGAGGCCTCTTCCGCGATCGTGAAGAAGGAATGCCTGTGTAGAGACTTGTTTTAAAAACAGGACATAGGCCATTTTCTCTCATTTTTCATTTCCTTGGCCGAATTTGGAGCTTCTTGGAGAGGGGTTTTCACCTAGATATTGAAGGTAAGTAATTCCTACCCAATGTAAGTTTAATACATTCATTATGGGTAGATTTTAACATGTAAAATGTGAAAATTTTCGGAGATTGTTGAAAAACCTAGGTTTTGATAAAAATGGGATTAAACCACGAAAATGATTATGGAATTAGGTAAAAATTATATATTTGAGTTCGTGAGGTTAGGGGTAACATTTTTCTTCAAAAATTTCCAGAATCCGGGCACGTGGGCTCGGGGGTGAAATAATATTGATTTATTATGAACTTGTGGGTGTATATTGATTGATTTATATAATATTTGACTAGCTTTGGATTGTTCGGCACCTAGTTGAGGCCTTAGAGTGAATTTGTGGGCCGGAAAGTGAGCATCGGGATGAGGTAAGACTCTTGCCTAACCTTGTAAGAGAAAATTTACCCCATAGATGTTTTAAACTACTATTTGCTTCTAATTGTTGGGGCTACGTACGCACGAGGTGACGAGAGGCCGTGCGTAGCTACAAATCATGCTTAAGTTTGGGTAGTTTAGGACCCAAATCATGAAATACTTGTATTGTTTGCACTCTACTTGTTAATTTAAGTGCCTAAATTATATTGAAACTTGATAAAGGATACATAAAGACCGAATTTCACTTACTTTGTGTTTGGCGAGTTACTTGACCATTAATAGAAATTGTGCCTCCTTGTTTATTAGTCTTGTGATAGCTCTTAAATCGGATGTTCATAGAGTATTCTCTCTTCTTGTGGAGCGGGTTGAGCACCTCGGCAGTATAATAGATGCATCTATGGTTTATGCCGTTCGACCCTCGGCAGTGTGCACAGTATTCATGATTGGGGCACACACCCTCGGCGTAAATCGTGCATGAAAATGCTTGGAGCCCAAATACACTTGATCCCATTTTTATGACTTGAGAGGTTATAATTTATTTAATGTCCTGAAATTGTTGAAGTTAGCATGTTTCAGTTGGAGATGTTTAAATTGACTATCAATTAAGGAACCATTTATTCATTGCTGGTTACTGTGTTATTATTATTATTCATGTATTCCATGGCTGTTTAGAATTTTCTGTATTTTAGTTGTTGGCCCATAGTAAGTGTCAATGTTGACCCCTCATCACTACTTCTTCGAGGTTAGACTGGATACTTACTGGGTACATGTTGTTTATGTACTCACGCTACACTTCTGCACTAATCGTGCAGGATCTGAGGCAGATGCATCTGGTAGTCATTCAGGCAGACACCGGGTCTTGGGAACATGCTAATAGACACTTTATGGTTTTGAGTATTTATTCCACCGTATTTGCTCTTTCATTAGTTCACGCTTTACTTTACTATAATTTTCCACTTCTCATTTACTTAATGAATGAAAATCAACTACTTTGAAATTATTAAAAAAAATAAATACATGGAACTGTTGGCTTGCTTAGCGACGACGTTAGGCGCCATCACGACCTATAGGAGAAATTGGGTCGTGACACCTGCGGTACCACATTTGCAGCCACTCCCACCGCAGGTGCGAATGGATCAGATATGAACACACCAGCACCTATGCAAGTCCAAAATTCCATCCTATTCCAATCTGAATCACACCTGAGGCCCCCAGAACCCCATCCAAATATACCAACCCATCCTAAAATATCATAAACTTCTAGAATTGATGCCGAAACCTATCAAACCAACTCAGATTGACCTCACATTTGGTACACAAGTCATAAATGAAACAACAGACCTATTCCAACTTCTGGAACCAAGATCTGAGCTCGGTAACAATAAAGTCAATTCTCGGTCAAACTTCTCAACTCTCCAAACTTTAACTTTTCCAACTTTCGCCAATTCAATCCAAAATCACCTACAGACTTCCAAATCAATATCCAGACACATTCCTAAGTCCAAAATCACTATACGGAGCTATCGAAACCACTGAAACTCCATTCTAGAGTCATTTACATATAAGTTAACATCCAGTCAACTCTTTCAACTTAGGCTTTTAACTTTGGGACTAAGTCTTCCAACTCATTCTGAAACATCCCCAGAACTAAACCAACCACCCCGATAAGTCACGTAACAATAAACGAGCATAGAATAAGCAATAAATAGGGGAACGAGGCTACAATACTCATAACGACCAGCCAGATCGTTACATTGGGACTTGTGTGCAAAGTTTGGTTATGGTTCGGAATGTCTAAATGTGATTCGGACGTGTTCGGTAATGTTTGAAGGTTTGAAAGTTAAGAAATGAATTTGATCTTTGATTATTGATTTTGATGTTAATTGTAGTGTTTTGAGCCTGTGGATAAGTTTGGTTAATGTATTTGGACTTATTTGTATATTTGGACAGAGTCCCGGGGGCCTCGGGTGTGATTTGGGGTGATTTCGGATCATTTTAGATGATTTTTGTATTGTTGATATTTCGGTGTTTTGATGAGCTTCGCGATTGCGGAATGTTCATCATGACCGCGTGGTGTATTTAGGATTGCTGCATAGTTGTTCATTGTGTTTGTGATAGATAGATCACGTTCACGCAGCATTAGGCAGACTTGTGCATCACGTTCGGTGAGATGTCCGCATTCGCAAAGGCATTCAGGCAGACATGAATTTGTCCTTCATGTTTGCGAAAGGGTGATCGCGGTTGCGCTTCTTTGGAGATGTCAGTCATCGCGTTCGTGATTGTGGCTTCGCATTCGTGAAGAAGGGCAAATGAGGTGGCCGCGTTTGCGCTTCACGATCTCATAAGTTGTATATTTCAGGACTTTGATCTCATTTCTTATATTTTGAATCCTAAACTTAGAGAGGGGCACTTTCTCATGGTGATTTTCACACAAGACCTTAGGGTAAGTGATTTCTACTCACTTTTGGTACTATTTCAGGAATCTACATGAATTGCTAACTCCTAAAATATGAAATATTGAGATGAAATTTGGAGTTTTGCCTACACTTTAAGAGAGTGTATTTTGAGGATTTGAGTACCAATTTGGACTCGATTTAGGAATCTCATCATATATTTTGACTCGGCATGTTATAGTTCATCGGAGTTTGGTATTGGTTCCAGGTTTCGGGCACGCAAGCTCCGAGTTGACTTTTTTTGAAGTTTTGAGAATCCTACAAAGATCGAGGCTTTATTGGTTGGGATTACTTCATATGGCATTGCTTGACTTCCTCGGTTGATTCTTGGTTAGATTTGAGCTGGTTAGTGGTTTTCTCAAAGTAATACGATTTTGGAGCTTTGGACAATCTTTTGCCTAGCTTTGTTTAGGAGAAATTTTCTACTAATTGATGTTGTTTACTACATGCGGGGGTGATGTATATATGAGGTAACGATCGTATATACATGTGCTATGGGTATTCATGCTCGTGGTGTTTTCTAGATTACTCTGTGCCTTGTTTGGTTATATGTTCTACTTGATTCTACGTGTTGTATGACAATTTCAAAACACAATACAAAATTATTACTAGCTAGCCAAAGATAGTATAGTAAAATTATCATCTCCACAGGGATTGAATTTAAACAATGTTCAAGTAATTTATGGTTTAACGCTATTCAGGCTGATTAACACTTTGATTTGAACAATTATGAACTAAAATTAAATATTAAAACTAAAGCAATTAACAATTGATCACAGAGAACAAGAACTGAGAAACACAGAAATATCAGTGGGCGGAATAAGGGTCGTGACATGATAGGTGCAAGATAGCTATTCGAGATCTAACTCTAGTGCAATTAACTCTGATGTTCTAATGATTCTCACAAATTCACTCGATGATTAGTTCAATCGTATAAGCAAGGCTCCTCTCTTGATTGAATCTTAACCCTACGAGGTGAACTAATATAAAGCACAGTGAAGATATGTAAGAACACGTTAAAGGACTAGTCTTTTGAAAAACATCTCTCAAATTTCTCCTAACTTGATTTAATCAACAATTCAACAAGCTCTTTCAATTACTCAAAAGAATCGCTGAATTAAATCAAACAATATCATGCAAAATAACTAGAGTTGACATTCACAAATATCAATCAATCACCATATCCGTCAAACCCTAAGGTAAATTACTCTATAATCATGGAGAAATTCATCACAAATAAAGTGGAAGAATAAGAAAATATAAATTGAATCCAAACTTAGGTGTTTAGTTGAGGAAATAATGATGAATCCTTGTGCTTTGAGTATCCAATGCTCTTTTAATCTTCCGTAGGTCAAAAGTCCCTTCAAAAATGTGTTTTTGGTGTATTTATTCCCTATAGAAGTGGGTCCACATGGAACTTCCCTTTCCAAGCCGAAGTGGGAAGCTACTCTGAGAATTTTGCACAAGCGCGTCCCTCCACACCCTATCCCATGCGACACGCCTGTGGCTTTTATCAGAGAGCTGCAATTTTACATTGTGCATGTGTCACGATCCAAAATCCCAACCAGTCGTGATGGCGCCTATCCAGATACTAGGCAAGCCAACAATCTCAATAAACCACATATCTTTTAAATTTGAAAACGTAATATCTAAGTTTAGCGGAAGAAAAGCTCACAGTCTTATATATAAACACTCCCAAAACCCGGTGTCACTGAGTACATGAGTATCTAATATGAATACAAGTCTGGAAAGTACGGTGTATAATAGTTTGAACGAAATACAGTAAATAAGGAGATAGGGAAGGAGAGACAAGGTCTTCGAAACAGGGCAGCTACCTCTGAATCTACGAAAAATCAACTGCGCGAAAGAATCAACACCCGCTAAGTCTGGGAACACCTGGATCTACACACGAAGTGCATGGTGTAGTATGAGTACAACCAACTCAGCAAGTAACAATAATAAATAAGGGACTGAAGATAAGGACGAGCTACACAGTTATAGTTCACTTTCAGTAATTCCAGCAAAGAATAGACATGCTTTCAAATCCAGCAGTTTAAGCCAAATCAATTTTATACAGTTCAAGTTCGTGTAATACGGATATAAAATCTTTCAGAGAATTTCACGACAATGACAGATAGCAACTAAGTGCAATAACAAATGAAAAGCAAGTACAGCCTCTCAGGGAAACAGTCACTCAACTCGTCACAATAGCTCAACCACCCGACTCCCAGCCCTCAACACTCACACTCAATGGGTACCGCGCTCACTGGGGGTGTTCAGACTCCAGAGGGGCTCCTACAGCCCAAGCACTATAATCACGGACAACTCACGTGCCATAGTATAAATATCTGGATCTGCACGGACAACTCACGTGCTACACGGACAACTTACGTGCTATAGTATAATATAAGGATTCGCACGGACGACTCACGTGATGCACGGACAACTCACGTGCCATAGTATAAATATCTGGATCTGCACGGACAACTCACGTGCTACACGGACAACTTACGTGCTATAGTATAATATAAGGATTCGCACGGACGACTCACGTGATGCACGGACAACTCACATGCTATAGTATAAATATCTCACTATCAGGACCTCGGCCTCACTCAGTCATAAATCACTCCAGTCTCTCGGTCTCTCAATAATCATGAAATCAGCCCAGAAAGCAATGATATGATGCATCAAATAATGAACAATAGAGACTGATATAAAATAACAAGTAAACTGTGACTGAGTACAAACCAACAATTACGCAGGTAGTTCAACATGTACACAACCTCCGTAGGTCCCAACAGTACTAACATATAGCTTAAACATGGTTTCTAACATCACTTACAGTCAAATTTCCACAACACATAAAGAGCACATAGCTAACAATAAATTATTCAACTTTACAGTTTCCATGGGACGGACCAAGTCACAATCCCCTCGGTTCACGCCCACACGCCCGTCACCTAGCATGTGCGTCACCTCCAAAGTAATCACATGATACCAAAATCCGGGGTTTCATACCCTCAGGACTAGATTTACAACTGTTACTTACCTCAATCCGAGTAAATCTCTACTCCGCAATGCCCTTGCCTCTCGAATCGACCTCTGAGTGTCCTGAATCTAGGCACAAGCAGTACAATACCATTAATATATGCTAAAGGAATCAATTCCACAAGAAAACTACTAAATTAGACTCAAAACCCGAAATCGACTCAAATCCGACCCCCTTGCCCACGTCTCGAAATCCGACAAACATCACAAAACACAAAAGCCCATTCACTCCCGAGTCTAACCATACAAAATTCATTAAAATTCGACATCATTTGGTCCATCAAATCCTCAAATTACACTCTCCAAAATCCCAAGCCCTAACCCCTAATTTTCACTTCAAAATCCCACTAATTAGATGACAAATCAATGGGAAAGCACCATAGCTAGGAGTATTAGAGCTCAAGCAACTTACCTCTGTGAAAACCCTTGAATCCCCTTCAAAAATCACCCCAAAAGCTCCAAATCCGAGTTAAAAATGGGGGAAATGAGCAAAAATCACGAAGTCCTCAATTTATACATTCTGCCCAGTGAAACCGCACCTGCGGCCCCTTTTTCCGTTTCTGCGACGCTGAACCTGCGGAATTTCCATCGAAGGTGCGGAATTCACTTTAGATCCCAGGTTCCGCATCTGCGGCCAAATCTCACACATGCGAAAGCGCACCTGCTCATCTCTCTCCGCTTCTGCTACGCCAGCCAAATTTCTCCTCTCCGCATCTGCGCCCCCAGGTCTCGCACCTGCGACCCCCAGGTGCGACAGCCTTTTTGCACCTGCGCCTTCTGCCCAGCTCCTCCAATCTCGCATCTGCGATCTCCCGCTCGCTTCTGCGGGCTCGCACCTGCGATGAGATATCCGCAGGTGCGATTTTGACAGCTGAGTTCAACTTCAGCAATTCCTCCAATTTCCAAACTTGTTCCATTTATCACCCGAAATCACCCCAAGGTCCTCGGGACCTCAACCAAACACACCAACACATTCCATGCCATCATACAAACTTAGTCGAGCCTTCGAATCACTCAAAACAACATCAAAACACCAAATTACCCTCGGATTCAAGCCCAAGAACTTCTAAATTTCCAAATTCCACCAACGATGCGGAAACCTACCAAACCACGTCCGAATGATCTCACATTTTACACATATGTCACAAATGACACCACAAACCTACTCCAAATCCCGAAAATCCATTCCGACCCCGATATCAAATTTTTCACTGCCGACCAAAAATTACCAAATTCCAACTTTCGCCAATTCAAGCCTAATTCTACTACGGACTTCCAAATCACATTCCAGATACACTCCTAAGTCCAAAATCACCTAACGGAACTAATGGAACCATCAAAATTAAAATCCGAGGTCGTTTACACATAAGTCAACGTCCGATTGACTTTTTCAACTTAAGCTTCTACTTTAGAGACTAAGTGTCTCAATTCACTCCGAAATCACTCCGGACCCGAACCAACTAATCCGATATAACACAATATAGCAGAAGGACTCAAAAAAAGCAGAAATGGGGGAAACGAGGCTATAACTCTCAAAATGACCGGTATGATCGTTACAGCATGAAAGTTTCACTACCATCTTGTGCCCCACGGCGTGAAAGTGCAATTTTCTCAAAGTAAATTTCTTTTCTGATTTTTTGATATCCAGACTTGGTCCTCGAACCCCTAACATGATCCCGGCTTATTTCCTTGGGCTTATACTCAGACTTCAAAGCTCCAAATCATCCATTTTAGCTCCAAACTTGTTTTTCCACTCGCAATCACATCCTACACGGCAGAACACATGTAATAAATACAAAGTACTAGTAATTAGGCTCAAATATAATCAATGTATAGCAATTAGAGTGCAAAGTACGACTAAAACACGAGGTTCTAGCCTACCATCAATACCCTACACTTAAACCATTACTCGTCCTCGAGCAATACGACCAATAAAACTACACTTCATATAGAGACGACCTTTTTATCAAAAAACTTACTTCTCTACCACATCATGCCTAGAATATTTAAAGCAGACTAAGCACCCTATCATAACATCCTATCCTCAAAACTCGACTCAAAAGAACAACACGTTTTTCATAACCTGTTCACTTACTCTAACATAGAGGCCAAAGTCATTACCTCTCCTTCACAAGTCATGTGCCATCACACCAAAACTAGAGAGTAGTTCCACACAATAAACTTCAAGAACAAATAGGAACTCAAGTTGGAAAGAATTCACTCACTCTTAGAATTAAATTTATATGCCACAGAAGATGTACCATAGGCTTGCCCGTAGTGTAATACTCTACTAATTGAGCTCATTCAGCCAAAGATCAAGTAGGACTTTAATTGGTTGTAATATAGGCTGCGGGATGGGTAGGCTACATTTGGATATAGTGACTACACCTCCCTAAGCACTTTAATACATATACAATTCCACCTTTTAAAATTTCACACTTATATTGAGCCAAAACCCAACCTTCACATTATAATAACATCAACTCCCAATTTCCTTAAGCACAAATATATCAAAAGCTACCACTAGCAAGGAATATTGTTTTACAAAATACATACAAACATTGTTTTTTTTCTTATCCTCTGATTTTTGTTTCTTCGAGCAATTCAGTATTTTTTTTGTTTTTCAATTCCTTACAAGTGTCTCTCATTTTTTTATAAAGCAGTGCACCTTTTTTCTTTTTCAATATTTCCACTCAAAAACTCAACCATACCTCAGCTTAGCTTTTAACAAGCTCATAAATTTCAAGTGCTCAAGAGAGGTAAAATGTTCAAATAGATAATCCATTCGAACAAAGGAGTCAGGATTGTATTGGTATTTCCAAATAAATAGGATTACAGGCTCAACGGGGCTAACTAAGATACACATTAAGTTGGTGGGTAGCAAGCATTTATCTGGTTTAACAAAGTAATGCCTATATCACTTTCTATACTGAACAAAACTACTATTTCGATTTGCAAACACACATGGAAAGTTCTGTATATCAACTGACATGCACAGAACATCAACAAAAACCTCACACACACATTGGCACATAACTCACTCAGATCATATATATCCCGACTCTCTAGTCAAAGCAGTTAAGCAAAGTCAAAATCAAATAATTTTAGGCACTTATACCCGAGTCAAAAATTGAGCCTAGGTGTGACAACTAAGGCATTCACCGCTCTCAAGGCAAAACAGATTTAAGAATAGTTATCTCCAATTAACACCATAGCACAAAACTTCTCTATTTCTAACAAAAAGAAAAAAAACTAACCACACCCGATTCAAGTAAAAGCCCTTGAAAAAGAATCGTGGCACAAAGAAAAACCAAGGGAGAATTGACGAGCGCAAAACACACATTTAAATTATGCTCGCTAATCAAATATAGTATAGTACAATATTGTATCCACAGGGATTGGATTTAAATAGTTTTCTCGTAGTTTCTAGCTTGGTTGATATCCAAGATGATCAACTTTGAGATTTATAAGAAGTCTAACTAAAATTAACTAAGAATCTAAAGAAATTGATTAATGACAATCGAAGCAAGGAATAATCAAAGAAGGTTATCAATGGGAGAAGATAGGGTTTTGATAGGATAGGTGCAAGATAATTGTTCGGGGTCTAACTCTAGATAATTCACTTCTAATGTTCGAGTGAATGTCTCGACTTCACTAAATTATTAGTTCAAGCATTTAGCAGAAATGCCTCTCTCGATTAAGTCTCAACCTTACGAGATGAACCAATTTAAGCTTTGTAATGATATGCAGGAATGCGTAGTGGATTAATCTTTAGGAAAACCTCTTTCGATTATTCTCCTAACTAGGTTTAATCAATTATTCAACTAGCCTCTTTTGATTATATAGAAGAATCTATGAACTCAACCAACAATGTAATGCAAAGATATCACAAGTTATGCCTCTCTCGATTAAGTCTCAACCTTACGAGATGAACCAATTTAAGCTTTGTAATGATATGCAGGAATGCGTAGTGGATTAATCTTTAGGAAAACCTCTTTCGATTATTCTCCTAACTAGGTTTAATCAATTATTCAACTAGCCTCTTTTGATTATATAGAAGAATCTATGAACTCAACCAACAATGTAATGCAAAGATATCACAAGTTATGCCTCTCTCGATTGCATGAACAAGTGAATATATATGCCACAATTAATTCATCCAAAATTGATTCAATATATAAAACTAGAGTTATAATCCACAAAAAATCATCAATATACCAAATCCATCAAACCCTAAAGAGAACTACTCCATAGACATGGAGCAATTCATCACAAATAAAATTAAAGTATAGAAAAGCATAAATTCAATCCAAACTCAGGTCGTTCATGAGGAAGGAATGATGAAATCCTTGTGCTTGTGTTCTTCCAACTCCTCTTTAGCCTCATTAGGTCCAAAGTATGTCAAAAGTCAAGAAACTAATGTTTTTCTATGTATTTATACCAAGTAGGGTCGTACCTAGATGAAATTACCCTTTCCTAGCTGAAATAGGATTTTTACTCTATAAAAATTGCACATGCGCACCGCATGGGGCGACGTGCCATGCGGGGAATTAGTGTGGATATCCAGAGACCTTGCAAATTATCTGTCAGGCAGATTTTTACATTGTCGCGCTGCGGTGGGCGTCGCATAGTGCGTCACTTTAGTGTCTTTTTCCAGAGAATTGGCCAATTTCATTTCTGCTACTATTTTGTCGTGTGTAATGATGAATTGGGCAGCCACTTCATGTGCACACGTCACTTGCATGTCTCAATTTGGAGGATTCAATCCCTTAACATCCTATGAGAATTTTGGCCAGCCACTTCATGGTGCACGTCTTCCAACAAGCCGTGATAGGCCATTTACATGACCTTGAGCATTTTTCTTTCACTTTTTATATACATACGCGGTACTCGACTCCCGAACTCGATTCCGTCTTAATTCCTTGGGCTTTTACTCAGACTTCAAAGCTCCTGATATCTCGAATTAGCTCCACCACATTTTCATAATTCAGAATCACTCCTACAAGTCATAAAATACATAATAAGTGAAGAACACTACCAATTAAAGCTCAAAGAAAGTAAACTGCAGTAAATTAGAGTGCAATAAGCGACTAAAATACGGGAGTATAGCCTACCATCAATACCACACACTTAAACTATTGCTCGTCCTCGAGCAATCAAACTACACTTTTATATAGACACAACCATTTTAAACAACTCTCCTAACTCATCACACCAAGACTATTTAAAATAGACTAAGAACAATACCCTAACATCCTCGTTTCAAGATTTGATTCAAAAACATGATGCATGTTTTACAACCCGCTCACTTACTCTAACACAAAGGTCAATGACATTACCTTTCCTTCATGAATCAAGTGCCCTCGCACAACAATAGAGAGTAGTTCCACACACAACAAAATTCAAGAACAATTAGGAACTCAAGATAGAAAGAATTCACTCACTCTCAGAAGTAACATTCATATGCCATAAAAGACGTACCATAGGCTTGCCCGTAGTGTACTACTCTACTAATTGAGCTCATTCAGTCAAGGATCAAGTAGGATATTAATTGGTTGTAATGTAAGCTGCAGGATGGGTCGAATACATTTAGACATAAGAGTGACTACACCTCCCTAAGAACTTTAATACATAATTAACCATTCAAAACACCACACTTATGTCAAAGCATAACTCCACCTTTACATCAATATGCGTTAACTCCCTATTTCTTTAAGCACAATTACATCAAGAATTACCACTATCATGGAATATTTTTCACAATCTTACACTTATTTCTTTTCTTTTTTCAATTCAAGTGGCTCTTATTTATTCAAAATAGTGCACCTTTCTCTTTATTTTAATAGTTCCACTCAAAAGCCAAACTAACACCCCACACTTCAACTTTTACAAAGTTCATAACAAATTCAAGTGCTCACGAGAAGTACAAGGTTCAAATAGATGGTCAATTCAAACAAATGGGTAGAGCTTGTAATGTGGTTGCCAAAGAAACAGGATTACAGGCTCAAAAGGATTAACTATGATACATAACAATTAGGTGGGTAATAGCATATATCTGGCTCAACAAGAAAATGCCTATATCACTTCCAAAACTGAATAAAACTACTATTTCGCTTTGCACACACACGGGGAAAGTTCTAGATATTAAATGAAATGCACAGAATAACACAAGACCTCACACACACATGGCACATAACTCACTCAGGATTGGACTATCAAGACACTCTAGTCAAAGCAGTTAAGCAAAGTTAATATCACTCAATTTAAGGTACTTATACACGAGTCAAAAACTGAGCCTAAGCGTCACAACTAAAGCACTCACTATTCTCAAGGTATAATAAAGTCATGAGATATTGTCTGCAATTCAAATCATAGCACAAGGTTTCCTACTCCTAAGACAACAAAAAACTAAATACACCCGATTCAAACAAAACTCTTGGAAAAGAACCTCGACCCAAATAAAAACCAAGGGGGACTTGTTACACTATCTAATAAAAGAAAATCTTTTTGTCTTTTTCTTTCAACTTTACTCCCTCAAGAAACCTGTCGATGATATCCATCGTCGGGAAAAATCAAAAAGTTTAAAATTTTAATGATCTTTTTCAATTTTTTCTATCTCTAACTACTACAACTAACAAAATGAAAACTAATATACCATACATATATATATACAAATATCCCCCACCCCACACTTTAAGTTGTGGCATGTCCCCATGACACATAATGAAAAAGCAAGAGGTAAAGGAAACTTCCCTGCATTTTCTTCTTTTCCGCAAACTTATAAACTCCACCCCTGATTCTGAATTCATTCCTTGTTTTCTCTCCTTGGGATGTTTTGTGGAGTTTATTAAGCCCAATTCTTCTGAGGATACCTGCAAGACCCGCTCCTTTATTTCTTTCTTGTCCTCATTTTGAGCAGTGAATTGCTAGTTCATGATGATCCTTAACTTGTTTATGCATTCTTTCACAGGATCAATCCATACATATTCCTGTAAATCCCCAAAAATAAAATCCACATGATCAAGGTTAGAATAAGAAAATAAAGAAGAAAGGTCAAGTGAATATTCCTCTGGTATGTCCAAGACCTTTTGTTTCTCATTCTCTTCTACTAAAGGTTGCAAATGTGGAAATGTGAATGGGGGTTTGAACTCTTCTTTCATTGCTTCACACTCATCCACAACCTTATTTTCAATCATCTCAATTGAATCAGAGTCCTCTTGAACAGTGGAAAGTTCTCTCTGTGGATGCTCATTCTCTTGAGTAGGCTCGTTCTCACAAGGTATCCCCTCCATATATTCACCATTATGATGCAATGTGATTTCTGAAAGTCTACTTACTAATTGATTCACTCGTGTTGTTAGGTTCTTAATAGCTTCATCATTTTACATAAACCTTTCGTCAACACTATTCATGGACTTATGCATAAGCGCTTCTAAACTACCATTCTCCGCTTGAGGTGGTTGTCTCACTTTGCTTTCATTCCAGTCATAATAAGGGTATTCATCCCACCCAGAGTCAGAATTGTGCCCATATGAATCCTCATACTTGTACGAACTAGAAACAGAGTGAGACTGTTTAGAATACGAACCATAGGAAGAATACATAACTGCTTGACAGCTGCTAACTCTTCAACCATTTTCTTAGGGTAGTTGTACTCCATCTTCACAACATTTAGAGTTCAGAATCTACAGTATCTTCTCCAACTTTTTCGGTACTACAAAACAAATCTTGAAAAGAAGTTAACTAATAAAGAAAATAAAATAGAAAATAAAAAAGGAAAGAAAAGAAAAGAAAATAAAAACTAAAACCTAATTCCTGAATTAGCACAAAAAACTATTTCAAATACTATTGATTGCCAATCCCCGACAGCGGTGCCAATATTTGACGAGCGCAAAACACATACTTAATTTCTGCTCGCTAATCAAATATTGTATAGTATAATATCGTATCCACAGGGATTGGATTTAAAAAGTATTCTCGTAGTTTCTAGCTTGGTTGCTATACAAGATGATCAATAATTGAGATTTATAAGATGTCTAACTAAAATTAACTAAGAATCTAAAGCTATTGACTAATGACAATCGAAACAAGGAATAATCAAAGAAGGTTATCAATGAGAGAAGACAGGGTTTTGATAGGATAGGTGCAAGATAGTTATTCGGGATCTAACTCTAGATAATTCACTTCTAATGTTCAAGTGATTCTCTCGACTTCACTCAATTATTAGTTCAAACGTTTAGCAGAAACTCCTCTCTTGTTTAAGTCTCAACCTCACGAGATAAACTAATTTAAGCTCTGTGAAGATATGAAAGAATACATAGTGGATTGGTCTTTAGGAAAATCTCTTTCGATTATTCTCCTAACTAGGTTTACTCAATGATTCAACTAGCCTATCTCGATTACTTAGAAGAATCTATGAACTCAACCCACAATGTAATGCAAAGATATCACAAGTTATGCCTCTCTCGATTACATGAACAAGTGAATATAGATGCAATAATTAATTTATCCAAAAATAATTCAATACATAAAACTAGAGTTATAATCCACAAACAATCATCAATACACCAAATCCATCAAAACCTAAAGAGAACTACTCCATAGACATAGAACAATTCATCACAAATAAAATAAAAGTATAGGAAAACATATATTCAATCCAAACTCGGGTCTTGAGTGAGGAAGGAATGATAAAATTCTTGTGCTTGTATTCTTTCAACTCCTACTTAGCCTCCTTCCATCCAAAGGATGTCAAAAGTCTAGAAAATAATGTTTTTCCATATATTTATACCAAGCAGGGTCGGCCCCAGACAAAATTACCCTTTCCTAGCCAAATTTCACTCTGTAAAAATTACACATGCGCGCCACATGAGGAGACGCGCCATGCGGGGAATTAGTGGGGATATCCAGAGACCTTGCAAAGTATCTGTCAGGCGGAGTTTTACAGTGTCGCGTCGCGGTGGGCGTCACACAGTTCATCGCTTTAGTGTCTTTTTCCAAAACATTGGCCAATTTCAGTTCTGCTACTATTTTGTCTTGTGTAATGATGAACTAGGAAGCCACTTTATGAACACACGTCACTTGCATGTCTCAATTTGGAGGATTCAATTCCTTAACATCTTATGAGAATTTTGGCTAGGCATTTCATGGTGCATGTCTTCCAACAGGCCATGATAGGCCATTTACAGGGCCTTGAGCATTTTTTTTTCACTTTTTATATACATACACGGTACTCGACCCAAGCTTTGAAGACTGTTTCAGTGTCCTTCTGGCAGAAGTTGTGGATTTTCCTTCTGAATTTCATAGTTTTTACAGCTGAGAAGTTCTTATCAGGAAACATTTTTGTCATATCTTCCCATGTCCTGATCGACCCAGTTAGTAAGCTTTGAAGTCAGTTCTTCACATCATCCTTCAGTGAAAGGGGAATTCCATTAAGTAGACTGCATCTTTTAACACTCAATTGTATTGGAAGGTATTCATGATTTCCTAAAACTCCATCAAGTGAGTGTTAGGATCTTCATTCATCTTCCTTCTAAAGACAAAATTATTCTGGATGGTTTGAAGCAAGCCTTGATTCAACTCAAACTTATTTGACGGGTGGAGTTCTGACACTTGACAGTCCCTAATTGTAGGTTGGTCTGGCATAATCATCTAATGCTCTCCCATGACTGAGTGCCATATTTTTGAACTGGTCTTCAACCAGGGTTCGATTTAGATTAAATCTTTGACCCCCATCCTCTTCGATAGTCTCATCACTAGCTCTAAAGGCTGCTTCAGCTACTATTTGTGCAACTTGTTCTTTATGTTGTGCTACCTCTCTTGCAGCTAAGCCTACTCCATCATTCTCGTTGTTTGCCATTTTATCTTGAGTCGAAGTCTGACCAAAGAATGATCCACTTTATTCATTATCCTTTCTCAACTTTTGCAGGTGCTTGTCCAATTCTGGGTTGTATGGAACAAATTCCTTGGAAGAGGATCAATTTATACACCAATGAACTTAACATATTCCCAGCACAGAAATGAAATAATTGTGAATACTAATGAAAATAAATATAAAAAATAATCTTTATATTAGAACCAAAAACTATTTTGAACACTATTGATTGCCAATACCCGACAATGGTACCAAAACTTGACGAACCCAAAATACAACACAAAATTATTGCTCGCTAGCCAAAAATAGTATAATAAAATTATTGTCTCCACATGGATTGGATTTAAAAAATATTCAAGTAATTTCTGGTTTAACATTATTTAGGATGATTAACACTTTGATTTAAATGATTATGAACTAAAATTAACTATTAAAACTAAAGCAATTAAGTATTGATCACGGAGAACAAGAACTGAGCAACACAAAAATATCAGTGGGAGAAATAAGGGTTGTGACATGATATGTGCAAGATAGCTATTCAGGCTCTAATTCTAGTTCAATTCACTTTGATGTTCTAATGATTCTCACAAATTCACTCGATGATAAGTTCAATTGTATAGCTAAGACTCATCTCTCAAATAAATCTTAACCCTATGAGGTGACTAATATAAAGCACTATGAAGATATGCAAGAACACATTAATGGACTAGTCTTTAGAAAAACATCTCTCAAATATTCCCCTAACTTGATTTAATAAACAATTTAACAAGCATTTTCGATTACTAAAAAGAATCCTTGAATTAAATCAAACAATATAATGCAAAGATAATCACCCAAAATATTCCTCTTTCGATTAAATAATTCGGTGAACAAAGTAACAATCAATTTAAAGCTCCATAAACGAATTCATGCAAAATAACTAGAGTTAAAATTTACAAATATCAATCAAACACCATATCCGTCAAACCCTAAGGTAAACTACTCCATAATCATGGAGAAATTCATCACAAATAAAGTTGATGAATAAGAATTCATGAATTCAATCCAAACTCGGGTGTTGAGTTGAGAAGAAAATGATAAATCCTTGTGCTTTGAGTCTCCAATGCTCTTTTAATCTTTCGTAGGTCAAAATTCCATTCAAAAATGTATTTTCGGTGTATTTAAACCATGTAAAAATGGGTCCAGATGGAACTACCCTTTCTAAGCCGAAGTGGAAAACTACTCTGAGAATTGTGTACAGGCGCGGCGCGCCAGACCCTGTTCCATGCGCCGTGCCTGTGGCTTTTATTAGAGAGATGTAAATTTACAATCTATAGAAATTTTGCACTACCACCTTGCGCCCTGCGGCGTGGTAGTGCAATTTTCTCATAGTAAATTTCTCTTCTGATTTTTTGATATACAGACTTGGTCCTCGAACCCCGAACATGATCTCAACTTAATTCCTTGGGCTTCTACTATGACTTCAAAGCTCTAAACCATCCATTTTAGCTCCAAGCTTGTTTCTGCACTCGCATTCACATCCTACATGGCATAACACACAAGATAAGTACAACTTACTAGCAATTAGGCTCAAATATAATCAAAGTGTAGTGATTAGAGTGCAAACTACGACTAAAGTATGAATTTCTATCCTACCATTATTGTTCAATTAATTGACTACGTGAGTGGAATAATCCATGCTAGTGCTAATGTTAAGGCTATTGGTACCTTATTTTGAACACAATGAACTAATCTTGAGATTGATGCTATACTTTCCTCGGATGTAATCACATGTAGGTTATGAACACGCACCCGTAATTGTTGTTCTTGTGTTGTTCCTTGATTTGAACGTGTTCTCTCTGTGATATATGTGCCATCGTTTGTATGACTAAGCGAGTTATTCTTTCTTGATTGAGATCATGTTTTATGATCAATATAGCCTAATTAGCCTAGGTGGGAATTTGTGGAATCATTGCTAAATTGATTTAGTCATAGTCGTGCCTTATATGTTGAACCTTCATTCGGATTTTATTATTATCATGTCCTTGTGAACTTTATTAAAAATGTATGAGCATATGTATTTTGATGGTAATTTGGCATATAACATTGTTATAATTATGGAACATGTGGATATGTTGGGCGGATTGATTGGGTGTTGGTAGGAGGTTTTGCCATACGATTGTGATGATATTGTGGCACGAGGTTTATCGTGCAATTGTGGTTATTGATATGCATATGTGGCGTAATAAGGGTGGCTATTTTGATTATGCACATGTATTGGAATAAGGGTGGCTATTCTTGATTATGAACATGTGGCGAAATATGAGCGGCTATGTTTTCATTATACACATGTGGTAGAATAAGGGTGACATTCTTGTTGATGAAATGTGGAGTATGAGGGTGGAATTCTTGATTATGAATGTGAATTCTTTATGCTTTGACATGCATTTTACGTGTTATTTTCATTGCATCTAACATGCTATCTTATGCCTCTGTTATTATTTGACGATTTGATTGTCAAGATAGATATACCTATGTTGGGTTGATATCTCATATTTTATTGAGTTATTGTTGAGTTGTCGGTAGCGTATCATATTGATGTAAATAAAGTTGTCATCATACATTAATGTATTGGATTCTCGTAAAGTTCTCATGAACGTGTTATTTGTCAATTAAAATAGAAATCGGATCATGTTGGGCACATGCTTACAATCATCTATGAGTATTTGAGCACAAATATTATTTGGTGTATGTCTCTTTGTGAGCGGGGTTGGTGCAAGTTGTATTTTCTTGAAGCGTTTAATTGGGAGAGTTTATTTGTTACCCCTACCCTATTTGTGCACCTTTACTGTTGATATCCTTTGTTCTTTAATTGTCTTTTCTAGAATATTTCTCTGTATTATACATGTTATTGAGTTGCACAGATTATGAAAAATGAGTATCTTCTAACTTAAAAACCTTGTCAGTACTTCACTGAAGTTAGTCAAGATAGTTACTAGGTATATGGGGTCGGTTGTACTTATATATACATTTGCACCTTGCGTGTATATTTGTAAGCTGGGTAGTTGTAGAAGTATAGACATTATCGAGATCCCTTCAATCTATAGGAAGATGATAAAATCAAATCAAAATTACAAGGATTCTCATTATATAAGTCTCTTCGGAATTTCGTCAAACACCTATGATGCAAAATCGAATACAAGGCTTCTACAATGGTAATCCCTTCCTCCCCCCACCAATTTCAACAAGAATTTACCTGGAGTAGTTGAACAACAACACATACTACCTCCTATTGGAACATGTATGGCCTATCTCCAACTCCACAACTTACTTAAACTCATAACAATTGCATGAAGGCTTAAGACAAGGTCTTACCCGGATAGTTGTTGGTCTAGTGAGGGATTCCCTTGAATCTTCAAGATTGGTGCAAGGATTGATGATCAAAGCACTTGGGGATTCCTCCTCTCTCTCTCTCTAAAGAACTCCCCTTTCTCTAAAACAGTCGTTTAAACCAGCCGAAATAACCCTAAAGTCATTTTATAAGAAATGGGGTTGGGTTATAAAATCACAAAAATGGACCCTCCGAACTCAACTTTGCGGTCGCAGAGTGGACCGTAGATCAGGTATGTGGCCTGCAAACTGGACCGCAAAAATGGTCCCAAAAATAGGGTTGTCCGAGCTAGGTCTACGGTCCATAGACCAGTTGTGTGGTCGCATAATGCGCTGCGAAAATCTCCCTTCGGAATTTTCTCACGCCGATTATGCAACGTATGTGCGGCCCGAAAAATGATTCTGCTATCACATAATTGACCGCAATATAACCTACAAAATTGGCTTTGCTCTTGTTGCACTCTACGGTGAATCTGCGGTCCACAGAGTAGTTATGCACCCGTATGATGGACCGCAGAAATGCCATGTTCTGCAAAAATCATTATTTCAACTCCCCAATGCATTGCACAACCCAAAAAGTCCGTACCTACCTCGGCACCACGAAACCCCAGGTTCTTGGTAAAATTTTATGGGGCCTTACATCTCCCCCCACTTAGGATCATTCGTCCTCGAATGAGGGTCAAAGTCCACCATCAACATCCAATGTGACTCAGCCCTTAATTTACACACCAGCACTTCTAAATTTTGACTAACTCCCCAAATTTTCATAAATTTCGGTAGAGCATCCTCTGTATTTGGGCCTATCGACCTGTCATAGAATCCCAAATATTATTCCTAACAACATAACCATAACACCACGATGTATCACAACATGAAAACTACATCGACCATAGTGTCTTAAGCATTATATTACCAAAAGGAGCATCCTTAACATAAACTATACAAGTGGAACAGAATTTATGGAAAGTAAGTTCTTAACATTTTCATAGAACACAACTGCTTAGTTATTCAAACAAATGAGGGTACTTCTTCTTCATCTCTTCCTCGGTCTCCCAGGTGGCCTCTTCCATATGTTGATTTCGCCATAACACTTTCACGGAGGTAATCTCTTTATTCCTCACCTTTTGGACTTGCCTATCAAATGGCAATCGAAGTCTCCACATAAGTCAATTCTTCATTAACCTCAATAGTCTCTACCGGAACAATAAGCGACGGATCTTCAACCACCTTCTTCAACATGGATACATGAAACACCGGGTGCACTAAAGACATCCCTGGAGGTAGCTCAATCTTGTAAGCCACCTGACCAACCCTCTGAATGATTATATACGGCCCGACATACCTGGGACTCAATTTTCTCTTCTTCCCAAACCGCATTATATCATTCATCGAGGAAACCTTCAAGACTACCCAATAATCCTCTCTGAACTCCAAATCCCTGCGATGCACATCTAAATAGGACTTTTGACGACTCTGAGCAATTTTCAACCATTCCTTAATGATCTTAAACTTCTCCATAGCCTGATGCACGAGGTCTGGGCATATCAACTCTGCTTCCCTAGTCTCGAACCACCCAAAGGGGGATCTACATCTCCTACCATATAGAGCCTCCAATGGTGCCATCTGAATGCTAGCATGGTAATTATTGTTGTAAGCAAATTCTATGAGCGGCAAATGATAATCCCAGCTACACTTGAAGTCAAGGACACAAATGCACAATATATCTTCAAGCGTCTGAATAGTCTGCTCTGCCTGCCCGTCGGTCTGTGGATGGAAGGCTATAATAAGATTCACCTGAGTGCCCAACCCTTGCTGAAATGTCTTCCAAAAATTTAGCTATGAAATATGCCCCTCGATCTGCGATAATAGAAACTGGAGTGCCATGCAACCTAACTATTTACTTGACATACAACTGGGCATACTATTCTCTTGTATCGGTAGCCTTAATAGATAAGAAATGTGCTGATTTCTTGAGTTGGTCCATAATCACCCAAATCGAGTCGAACTTGCGAGGCATGCAAAGTAGTACCACCACAAAGTTTATATTGATTATCTCCCACTTCCACATTTGAATTTCTATGTTCTGTGCCAACCCGCCGAGCCTTTGGTGTTTGGCCTTCCCTTGTTGACAATTTGGACATCTTGCCACAAAGTCCGTTACATTCCTCTTCATATCATTCCACCAGTAGACGTCCTTAAGATCGTGGTAGATCTTTGTAGAGCCTGGGTGCACGGAATACCTGGAATTGTGAGCCTAGGTCATGGTTCTTTCCCGGAGATAATCTACATTAGGAACACATAATCTCCCTTGGTACCTTCACTTACCATCATCCAAGCCAATAGAAAAATATATGGTCTTATGTTTATGAATCCCCTCCTTCAACTGCACTAACAATGGAACATCGTATTGCTTCCCCTTGCCTTCCACAACAAGTGATGATTTAGCTCTATTTTACACAACCACCCGTCATTCACTAGAGTCCGCAAGACGAACTCCCAAACTAGACAACCGATGAACTTCCTTGGCCAATGGCCTTTGATGTGCCTCCAAGGTTGTCATGCCCCGAACCTCGGAGCGAGACCAGCACCCGGTGCCTCACCTAACAGAGCGTACCAAATTGCGACTAAGGGACTCAGAACATATAATGTCATACTTTGGCCATGGGGCCTCCTTGCAACACAATTTGCGAAGCAAAATATAAAACTGAATGGAAACTAGCACTAACTAAACATCAATATAAAGCTAGGCCGTCATAGCTACTACAACTGACAAACCACCAAATTATACATACCAGGCCTACAAACCCAACATACTGCACTAACCAA